>PVIC010006822.1:0-47411 GCA_004025085.1 Thryonomys swinderianus
TGGTGAAAATCAACACAGGATGGAGGTTCAGTTCCACAGTAGTTTTCCAGGCACTCCTACCTTGTTTCACAAAGGATCTGGGATCAGGAATCTGTAATCAGGACTCTTCCCCCAAGAGAATTTGGGTATTTTACTCATCTACAAATGGGATTCTAAGTGATGTTTGGTGTTTCCTTTTATTTTATTTTATTCTATTTGAGACAGGGTCTCGTTTTGTAGTTCAGGCTGGCCCTGAGCTCACTATGTAGCCCAGGCAAACCTCGAACTCACAACAATCCTTCTGGCTCTGCCTCCTGAGTGCTGGGACATTGAATTTGGGACCTTACTGAGCTAAATCCCCAGCCCACTGTTTCCTTTTCTGAGACAGGTTTTTTCCTACGCAGTTCAGGCTGGCCTTGAACTCATGGCAATTCTCCTACCTCAGCCTCCCAAGTGCGGGTTTACAGGCATGTGCCACCATGGTCAGCTGTAAGTGGTTTGAATTACCAAGATCTGAATCATTTCAAGGTTTCAACGGGCTGGCAGGTTAATTTATGAGGCTTACTCTCAAACAAGGAGTCATTAACCCTACCTAGGAGAGTCACTAACTCTACCTGCAATCCCAGGTACTGGGGTTGCTGTGACAGCAGAATCACAAATTCAAGGCCAGATTGGGCAGTTTAGCAAAAATAAAACTTAAGGGGGCCGGAGGGTTAGCTCAGTGGTTCCGGCGCCTTCCTCACAAGAGCAAGGTCCTGAGTTCGATCCCCGGCAACCACATATAATGCTGGGCGTAGAGACACGCCCACCAACAATCAACACCGCATACCACAAAGCCGGACGTGGTGGCTCACGCTTGTCATCCCAGCACTCGGGGAGGTAGAGACAGGAGGATTGCTGAGTTCGCGGCGGCTTGCCTGGGCACCATAGTGAGCTCAGGGCCAGCCTGAAGTACAACGCGAGACCCTGTCTCAAAAGCAAAAAAAAAAAAAAAAAAAAGGAAGGGGTAGGAATGTGGCTCAGTGTTGGGGCACCCTGGGTTCAGTCAACAGCAACTAGTGTGGCGGCGGCAGACTGGCATTGTAACAGAACACTGAGGTTTTCCGATCTCAGAGATCGGGCGCGGTCAGGGTGGTAGGGCCGTAGACAAGAAGACTTAGGTTCTCAAGTGATGCTAAGTAGATGAGAGCTCGGGCAACTTGCGTATTTCTCCCAATCCCGTAGTTCCTTTCGTGACTTCCAGGACGTGGAAGAGACTCTACCTGAGACTTTGAAAGGAAGCTAGAGGGCCGTTGGACAAGTCCCGGAAGTCTCCGAGGCTCTTCCTAGAACTTGTTTTGGAGCCTGTGCCGGGTCCGCGAAAGCCGAGGCTTCAGGACTTTACAGTGAAGAGGACACAGGGGGCCGGGCCCAGTAAGCGGAGGCGGGAAGGCAGGGTCCGCCGCCGAGCTCTCGGGCCAGTCTTCGTGCGCCACCTGCCTGGCCAGACCAGGCGGACTTTGGAGCGCCTCCCAGTTACCATGGCAGCCGCGCCTTCCCAACCCCACCCCTCTTTACCGGCCCAAGGAAAAGCTGGCCCGGAGCGGTAGCCTAGGGCAACCCGCGGGCCGCAACCGGTGCTCCGCGCCCACCCGGGTCTCTTCCCGCCTGCCTGGCAGTGGGCGTGCCAGTGACGTCACTTCCGGGAGAGCGGCGAGTTCCGGTATTTCAGGGCGGAGCAGGCGGAAGTCGGGGTGAGAAGCGGCTGCAGCGCCGGGCGGAGGAGGCAGGGACTGAGGCGGGAGGCTGCTGGTGGGAGCGATGGCGGGGATCACCACCATCGAAGCGGTGAAGCGCAAGATCCAGGTTCTCCAGCAGCAGGCCGATGACGCCGAGGAGAGGGCCGAGCGCCTCCAGCGGGAGGTGGAGGGAGAAAGGCGGGCTCGGGAACAGGTAGGAGAGGGCGAGGCGCGCGAGGAAGCGAGCCGCCTGGAGCAGACTCCCTTCTGCGTGGCGCTCGAAGGCCCGGAGACAGAGTTGGGGCCCCGCGGGTGGGTGGCAGAGGCCCCGCGCCCCCGCCGGGGAGGCGTTTCGTCCCTGCCCATTCATTCGGTCCCGGGGCGTCGGGCGCGGCCGGGGAGGGGCCGGGGCTGGGGGCCCGCTCAGGCGTGGGTGTCCGGCCCGGGCGAGCCGTGCCGCGGGTGCCCTCCGGTCTGGGCGGCGCAGGGGCCCTCACTGACCTGAGAGGCTGAGGGTGGTGGGGTGGGGCCGCCGGAAAGCCCCCCCGACCTGGCCCGCTGGCGGCTTTTCCGCTCCCCCCTCCTCCTCCTCAGGAAATGAGGCAGCAGTGGGCCGAGAGGAAGCGCGGTGCCTCCCTCCCTGGTGGGGCTGAGGCCGCAGCACCGCCTCCCGTCCTCGGGCCGTGGCCCTTTCCTCTTACCGCGACCTCTTGTAGCTGTGGCGCCCACATGCCAGCGACGCGAAGCGGGCGGGGGACGTGGTACTGCTCTCCCTGCGTGAGTGCAAACGTAGGGGCCGACCGAGCTTGCCTGGCCCTGTCCGTGATAACCTGGAAGACAGGAACTTTATTTTTTGCTGTACGGGGGATCGAATTGAGGACGTTGGGCTTGCCAGGCAGGCGCGGAACCATTGAGCAGCGTCCCCGGCCCCACATGGAGACCTTTGCTGCTGAAGTGTAATCAGTGCGAGCGAATTCACTGAGACATTATCTGCGAGCAGAATTGATGAGGGAGTTTACCGCCGAGAACTAGATGCCATACCAGTCTTAAGGTTTCTTATTGACCAACATGGAGTGGGCAGAAACAAAATGAGTTCTGCTTGAATCCAGTGATGTGCTTTTGCTTCTCTCTCAATTGCATAGTATAGTATCTTTATGGTGATTCTTGAGATTTCTTGAAACCACATTTTGTTTGGAAGTGGTTAACCAGTTTTAGTGAGCGGATCTCTTCCTGAGTTGAGGCTTTGGGCTTTGGAGGTTTTTTGTTTGTTTGTTTTTTGAGACAGGGTCTCGCTTTGTAGTTCAAGCTGGCCCTGAGCTCACTATGTAGCCCAGGCAAGCCTCGAACTCAGCAATCCTCCTGTCTCTGCCTCCCGAGTGTTGGGACGACAGGCGTGAGCCACCACACCCGGTACAGTGGTATGTGGTACTGATTGCTGGTTGATTGTTGGTGGGCGTGAGTTGCCACACCCAGCATTGTATGTGGTTACCGGGATCGAACTCAGGACCTTGCACTTGCGAGGCAGGCGCCGGAACCACTGAGCTAAATCTCCAGTACGGGAGGGTCTTGAGACTAAAGTAACCATTGCTTACCTTTGAAGACCTGATGACAGAACTCTAGTGGTTTAGTACTGTTGTTTTATTTTTATTTCGGTAGGGTTTTTTCTTTTTGTTGTACCTCCAGAGAGTGAATGTTTTTAGTGAGAGGGAAAGGGAGCTGGGGAAAGGGTGGAAAAGGTACAGCTGTCCTCCAGGTTAATCCTCACTCTTTGAGTACTTATTTTTATAATAGCACGGAGATGCTAGAACTCCCTTGGTGGCTTTAAATTTAAAAGTCTCATTATGTAGCCCCCACTGGCCTCAAGCTTGAAATCCTGCCTCAGCTTCCGCGTAGTTGTGCGCCCTCACGTGTGGCTGGGTTATCATATTCTAGGTGATTTTCCTCTGGTGGGTATATTAGCAACCTGAGATTATCAATTCAACTGGGGATCTTCACTTCTAGTGACAATTTTTCATCTTTGTTCGGGAGACCAGATACACTTAAAGGGGAAGACAGAATGCTGCAGGTGGAACTGGTATGTTGAGCTGCAGAATCTTAGGCTGCACATTAAAATATGGGCCCCAGAGCAGTGGGTCTAGGGTAGATGATCTATGTGTCCACGCCAATTCTTGGTCCACCTTTGGTGACTAGGGTGAAGAGTGAGCAGCGATTTCACGTTTTTTAAGCTAGTCCTTGCTTCAAAGCCTACCAGATTTGCTTATTGAGCTGGAGTCTAGTGAGGAAGTTCTCAAGGGGAAGTGGTAGTTAAGTACTGGTGAAACAAGTCTCTTCCGTTCCTTAGCTAGACAGCTTAATTTTGACTTTTTGCTCTAATGAACTTTGAACCCTCACTGAGACATCTGTGTGGAAAGGGAGGGCCTGCTTGTTAGAACTGTTACTCTCCTAGGGCTTTCTGGAATGTGGGTTTTGCTGGCTCCTCCTCCTCTGGATCTGGAAGCACAGCACACTCTGGTCATATCTCATGCTGTTAGTGGGGTTAATTCTGTTTTTTTGTTTCTTTGTATCATCAAAAAGCTGCTTTTGTTTTAAAGCTGCAGGAGAGCAAAGCTGAAATGCTGTTTTGGTTGTTTTTTGAGGCAGGCTCTTTGTAGTTTAGGCTGCCCCTAAGTTCACTATGTAGCCCAGGCAATCCTCAAACTCAGGAATCCTCCTGCCCCTGCCTCCTGAGTGCTGGGGCTACAGGTGTGAGCCACCACGTAGGCATTGTGTTGCGTAGTACTGATTGGACATGGTTACCCGGAATTGAACTTGGGACCTTGCGCTTGCTAAGCAGATGCCAAAACCACTGAGCTAAATCCCCAGCCCGGTTGTTTTGTTTTTTTGAGACAGGGTCTCGTTTTGTAGTTCAGGCTGGCCTTGAACTCACTATGTACCCCAGGCTGACTTTGAACTCATGATGATCCTGATCTCCTGCCTCAGCCTTCCAAGTACTGGGATTACAGGGACACACCACCATGCCTGGCCAACACTGAAGTTTTGAAGTCAGTTCTTTTCTGCTCTTTGCCTGAACCTCGACTTTTTATAATATACTACCTTGCCAAAAATGCTTTCAGTTGTGAATTTCCTTTGTACATCTGTTAAACAGGTGACAACATAAAATTTTTTTTTTTTTTGAGACAGGGTCTCACTTTGTAGTTCAGGCTGGCTCTGAGCTCACTATGTAGCCTAGGCAAACTTCAAACTCAGCAATCCTCCTGCCTCTGCCTCTTGAGTGCTGGGATTACAGGCATGAGCCACCACACCCGGCACTGTGGTATGTGGTATTGATTGCTGGTGGGCGTGAGTTTCCACGCCCAGCATTGTATGTGGTTACGGGGATCAAACTTAGGACCATGTGCTTGGGAGGCAGCCGCTGGAACCACTGAGCTAACCCTCCGGCCCAACAACATAAAATTTAAATGCAGTCTTTTCTTTTGTTGGTGGTAGTAAAAATATAACCTAAAATTTACTGTAGTAAATTTTTCTTTTCTTTATTTTATTTTGAGATAGGATCCAGGCTGGCCTTAAACTCTAGAGTTCCAGTAAGTGACTTTCCTGCCTTAGTCTCCCAAAATCTGTACCTGGACTATATGTATGCATGCATTATCATGCTAGGCTAATAGTGTTTGTTTTTTGGTTTGGGGGGGGTTGTTTTTGGTGGTACCAGGGGATTGAACATAATACAGAGGACTGAGCTACATCCCTAACCCTTTTTATTTTGATATAGAGTCTCATTTAATTGTCCAGGTTGAAGCTGGAAATTGAGATCCCCTTGTTTCAGCCTGGAATTACAGATGTGCACCACCCATGCCTGGCTTTGGGACCATTCTTAAGTTCAGCCTACCCTTCCCCCCACACCACTCTCCTAAGTTCCCTGATTTCCTTCCTTCCTTCCTTCCTTCCTCCCTCCCTCCCTCCCTCTCCCTTCCTCTCTTCCTTCCTTCCACTTAGGACTACTACTGAGTGGGTTTGAATACAAGTTTGGGTTCTGGCCCTGAGCCCATGTAGGGACCCCAGGTGTGGCTCCCTCCTGTGGTGGGGCCCGGTGTGCTCCCTTCTTCAGCCTTCCGGGTTCAGATAGCCCTCCAGCCCTCACGGAGCACAGCTCGCTGGGAAAGGCCCACAGCCCTTTGCTCCAGTGCCCTCCTAGGCTCCACCTTTGTTGACTCGTCCCGCTCTGCTCCACTCCACTCACCTCCCTCCAGCGAAACGTGAGTTTCCTAAGCGCAGGGTCCGGCTTCCTGGCCAGGGAGGGCGGCCTACGAGCAGCCGGCCCCTGCAGCTCCAGCAGGCCCGCGCTCCAAGCCCAAGCCTCACTCCAGGAACACTCTCATTCCTTTGAATTCCATCTGTGGCTTTTATCTAAAAAGAGAAACCCCTGGCTCAGTGCCAGACTTTAACTAATCCCCTCCTGGCCTTGGCTTGCTCCTCTCTGAGCACCAGTGCCCTGTCAGTGTCTTGCCCACTTCGAGGGGCGTGGCGTGTGTTAGGGCTCTGTGTGGAGGGTGGTAGCATTGAGCCCAGGCTCACAGCTGAGGCTGCTAGAAGCCATCACCAATCAGCCACATCGCTCCTGCATCCATGGCTACTGCCTGCCTGGGCAGAGGAGAACCCTGCCTGAAGGGAAGGATGCCAGATTGTCCAGACAGACGGAAGGGCCCAAACCATATCTGGGTGGGAGTCCCCCCTCGGGGGGGCTCCAGAAGCTCCACACCCCGTCAGGTCTGCACAGGTAGCCTGTCGACTCTGTGTCGCTACGTCGCGCTGACCTGTAAGGGCTGCGTTGCACATTAGTCAGGTGTCTTCCTTACTCCTTTAACACGGTGTCTGCAGACTTGGTAGAGATCTGGCGTTCTGTGGCCAAGGACAGACGCCCTCCACCCCTCCAATCTTCTGTAGGGCCACATTTTGGATTCTGCTTGCAGTAGGGGCGTGTTCTTTGGCTCATACTCTTTGCTCGCCTCCTCCCTTTTTCAGCTTTGTGAAGAATTCTATTGTAAATGTTGGTTTGTGGGAGCAGCTGCCAAGCCAGCTTGTTGTCATGGGAACTGCACCCCCACCCCCAGAACCTGTTATCTTCTCCTTCAGTTCGGGTAACTACTGAGCTGGATGGAGACTTATGTTTCATGAGCTTCCTCCAAATTTAGTACCATTTTTCATCTTTTCCTTTTAGGCATCTGAAAGAGGGTAAATCGTATTATACTGCTAGTGTTTCAGAGTTCCTGATAGCCTGCCTTGCTCTTAACTGATGGGCCTTGTTGAATTTATGAGAAGAAATCTGTTATTTTAGGGGACATCTGTTTTCCTGGAAGAGACAGAAGCAGAGAATATTTGTCTTTGTGATGTTTTGAATAGTTTATAGACACAAATTATTTCTTAGTAGTTCAAGCTTATGTAGATTACTTGATTTTTCAAGTTAGATTATAGCTCCAGCTCCCAATTCTTTTCTCAGTTCCTTGAACTTGTATATGTGGAAATTGGTGTTCAAATCCTGATAGTTAACTGGAGTTTTTTTGGCTATATTCCTTCCCGTAGGGCTAGTGGCCCAGATTTCTGTAGCTGCCGCCGCCTCTTCCAGCTAGGAGGAAATCAGGGTAATGGAATTCAGGCACAGCCTGGGCTGTAGAGGAGAGATTGTGTTTACCAGGCACTTGGATAAGCATCTGAGCTGGGTGGTGTGCGGGGCAGATTAAATTATTGTGTGGTTAAGCTAGTCACAGGAAGGAGGGTTTTCTATTGCTTGCTAGGAAGGTGACCTGAGGGTTAACAACTTGAGTTAAATAGCTTTGTTTACCTATTTTTCCACTTAATAAAACATAAGAAAATTGCTGAGGGGCTTGGGAGGTAGCTCAGTGGCACCATGCCTGCCTTGGAAGCACAAGGTCCTGAGTTCAATCCCTGGTACAGAAAAAGAAAAAAAATTGCTGAGCATGAGACACAACTCTCCAGCAGAGCAAACCCATCTCCAGCTTTCTTGGCTTCAGGAATTGAGGTGAGTCCAGAAAGGGTTGGTACTGTCTGGACAAGAAACTGAATTTTAAGACACTTCCTGTAGAAGATAAGAGAGCTTGTTGATATGTATAAGTAGATATACGGTAGGTCGGTAGACAGAGATATATAAAATGATGTCTGCTGAGCTAATGACAGTGCATCTAAGCTAAGGCAGCTTCTACTGTACCAGTCCTGACTTTTCCTGTCTGTAGTCAGCCTGCCTCACTCACACCTGGCCCTTCTCACCACACCTGTACCTTTTTTTTTTTTTTCCCCCATTTTTTCATTCAAATCCAGGCTGAGGCAGAGGTGGCCTCCTTGAACCGTAGAATCCAACTGGTTGAAGAAGAGCTGGACCGTGCACAGGAGCGCCTGGCCACTGCCCTGCAAAAGCTGGAGGAAGCTGAGAAAGCTGCCGATGAGAGTGAGAGGTCTGCAGGGGAGCTTGATGAAATGGGGGTCTAGTCCAGGCTCTAGGGATTGAACCAAGGGCTTTGTGAATGCTCAGGAAACCTACTACTGAGCAATACCCCTGACCCCTTCTATTTTTTAGTTTTTTGAGATACAGTCAGTCTTGTTAAATTGACCTGGAATTTTCGATCCTCCTGCCTAGTTTCCCTAATGGCTGGGATTACAGGCATGCGGGATTATGGACTTCAGAAGTTGAGGCCACCAAGCTCTGCTTTGCTCTGTGGTCTGCTCTTTTCCTGCAGTCCATTTCCTTTAGTTGGTCTGGACTAGTTCTGCGGAGCAAGTTACTTTTCCTTTCATATCTTTTTTTTTTTTTTTGAGACAGGGTCTCGCTTTGTAGTTCAGGCTGGCTCTGAGCTCACTATGTAGCCCAGGCAAGCCTCCAAGTCAGCAATCCTCTTGCCTCTGCCTCCCGAGTGCTGGGATTACAGGCGTGAGCTACCACGCCTGGCACTGTGGTATGCAGTATTGATTGGTGGTGGGCGTGAGTCTCCACATCCAGCATTGTATGTGGTTACCAGGGATCAAACTCAGGACCTTGCACTTGCGAGGCAGGCGCCGGAACCACTGAGCTAACCCTCCGGCCCTCCTTTCATATCTTTAAGAAATGTAAAACTGAGCCTGGAATTTAGCTCAGTGGTTCCAAGGTATCTGCCTCTTAAGCTCAAGGTCCTGAGTTTGATTCCAGTAACCACATACAACATTGCTGGGTGTGGTGACTGAGGCCCACCAGCAATCAGTACCACACACCACAGTGCTGGGCCTGATGGCTCACGCCTGTAATTCCAGTATTTGGGAGGCAGAGGCAGGAGGATTGCAGAGTTCAAGGCCAGCCTGGGCTACATAGTGAGCTCTGGGTCAGCCTGAACTACAAAAAAAAAAAAGAGCTCTGCTAGAGCCGGATTTGGAAGCATACACTTGTGATCCTAGCACTCAGGAGGCTGAGGCAGAAAGATTGCCACGAGTTTGAAGTCACCCTGAACTATATAGTGAGACTGTATCTCAAAAAATCAAAGCAAAGCTCTGCTAGAGCTAGTGCAGGGCAGCTGTGCAGATGAGTGAGGTAGCTGTGTGTGTACTATTTATTGCAGAATAGAGTCCAAATTATAGAAAGTAAGGAATACAGCTATTTTTTGCATATAGCTATATAAAATCTTTTGAAAGAATATTAAAAGTTTATCTCTTATGGGCCAGATTGGAAGTGGGGAGGGAAAGAGAGTTTTAACTCTATGCTCTTGGTGCACTTAAATATTTCGTCTGGTTTGTTGGTTTGTTCTGTTTTGTTTGAGACAGGGTCTTACTGTGTAGTTCAAGCTGGTCTAGAACTCACTGTGTAGCCTAGGCTGGCCTTGAATTCACGGTGATCTTCCTGCTTCAGCCTCCTGAGTGCTGAGATCACAGTTGTGTGCACCACACGCAGCATAAAAAAATTTTTTTTTTTTTTTGAGACAGGGTCTTGCTTTGTAGTTCAGGCTGGCCCTGAGCTCCCTATGTAGCCCAGGCAAGCCTCAACAGCAGTCCTCCTGCCCCTGCCTCCTGAGTGATGAGATTATAGGCATAAACTACCACGCCTCGAATTGTGATATGTGGTAACTGGGATTGAACTCCGAACCTTGCCCTTGCCAGGTAGACTCCAGAACCACTGAGCTAAATCCCTGGCCCAAGCAGGGGTTAATTGTAGAAGAAAAAGCCTTGTGGTGGTTTCGTGGAATTCCCATTTCAGTGACACACAGAGGAATGAGCTTTCAGAGTTGCAGTTTTGAATGAAGCTGATCACAGACTCCACAGAGTCTGCTAAGTTCATCCTGTTTCTGGCAGAGGTATGAAGGTGATTGAAAACCGGGCCTTAAAAGATGAGGAGAAGATGGAACTCCAGGAAATCCAGCTTAAAGAAGCTAAACACATTGCAGAAGAGGCAGATAGGAAGTATGAAGAGGTGAGCCTCCTTGTGATCGCCATCTGTTGCCAGCAACGGCCGACCTCGGCTGTAATGGGGGCTCCTTCATTGCTCTGAGAGGTACCTGATTCTCTGTTGTAGGTGGCTCGTAAGTTGGTGATTATTGAAGGAGACTTGGAGCGCACAGAGGAGAGAGCTGAGCTGGCAGAGTCGTGAGTATTGTGCTCCCCAAACCTTGTTAAGACTTCCTGTCTCTCTCCCTTCGGCTTGGCCACTAATATGTGTAAACTAGCATTCCTTCCACCTTGTTAAACAGGGCCTGGGGTGGGGGCCACCTGCAGTGCTTCTTAGGGTTCTAAGAATGGCCCTGAGCTGCTTTCTTAACTAGTGACAGGTCGCATTCCTCCTGGGATGCTTTACAAACGGAGGGGATATAGACGGTAAACAGGATACTAGAAGGGCCCCACTGGGTCCTTTTCTCCTTGAGGTGTGGAAGCCCCTTTACTGACCAGAGGTCTGGCCAGTGTTTAGCGTGTTGCCAGTCCGCTGGGGAACCGAGGCAGGCGCAGACCTGAGCTGCTCCCCACCTGGCCTTGTGTAACAAAGTGACGCTGACGCCTACGTTTGTGCTTCCCTTCCATTCCCCGCCCGAACACGACATCCCATGATCATGATGTGTTTTCTTCCCGTTTAAAATTTTTTTCCCATTTTGCTGCTTGTTTCCTTGCTGTGTTCCCTTTTGACCTTTCTCCCTCCCCACAACCTGGCCTGTGCCGTCCCCATGACTGTCACTAACAGCCGTTGCCGGGAGATGGATGAGCAGATCAGACTGATGGACCAGAACCTGAAGTGTCTGAGTGCTGCCGAAGAAAAGGTACTAACCCTAACAGGGAGGCTACCTGTGCCGTGTGGTTTTGTTCGGTTTTGTCTGTTTTGCAGCTGCCTCCCCTCCACCAGTTGGTCTTGTTGAGTGCTCTCTCATCTCTTCATGGAATGCTTCATTCTTTCCACTCCTTGCTTTTTCACATTTTCTTCCTAGTTGCTTCCCCGCCTCTCCTCAGGGTCTCTCCTTGTTCCTGTGGGTGGTTCGGGGGCTGTGGGGTTGAGCGTTCCTTCCCTCCTCCACCCCAGGGAGCACTTAGGGCTTACTCTGGGGAGCAGTTTCTCAAGTGTCTTTCTTTATCAGCACCCAGACCCTCGGAGCCCAGAGCTCCCAGATCCGGACCCTTGCCCTGGTGGAGGGAGGAGGGTTGATGCTTGCTCAGTTTACCTAGGGCCTTCTCTTCCCCGGTGTGCCTCCAACTCTCTACATGCAGGTTCAATTCACTTCTGTGTGTCTCTCTCCCTTTTTTTATTCTCTTCCTCTTCCCCTTTCCTCTCCTGCGGTATTTAAAATGTTCACAGTAAGTGTTCTGAGCTGGAGGAGGAGCTGAAGAATGTCACCAACAACCTCAAGTCTCTTGAGGCTCAGGCGGAGAAGGTAGGGGCTGGTTTGTGAAGGTGACAGGCTCTGGGTCTGGGCGGAGCCCTGCCCTGAAAGACCAGAGACACACGTTCCCTGTGGTCCTCTCACTCACGTCCCTCCAGATTCTGGGGTGGATGCTCACCCCACGTACTCGTGAGTGTCTTGGTCTCGGTGCTGTCGTGCTCCTCGGGAGCCCCGTGAGAGTGCTGTGCTGAAAGGCAGTCACACAGGGCCCTAACCAACTCTAGCAAATAGATGGAGCCAGCAGATGCCTGCTCACTGAGCCCGGAAGTACATCAAGACAGGTGCCTTCTCTGTGCCGGCAGAGGGGGTGTTTATGTGCTGTTCATCTGGCTGTCGCTGTCCCTGCTCAGTAAAAGCAGGAGAAAGTTAAATGCTTCCTTAGGTTGATAAGAGTAACATTAACCTTTAGGTACATTGTGAAGATTAAGGTTCGCATACCTACAATCGCAGCACTTGGGAACTGAGGCGGGAGGATCGCTGCAAGTTCCAGGCCAGCCTGGGCTACATAGTGAGTTCGAGGCCAGCCTAAACTGCATAGCAGAACTCTTGTCTCAAAACAACAAGCGTTCTGGAGGAGTCTCCTGAGGACATGGTGGTTCTAAAGAAATAGATGATTGAGGGCCGGAGGATTAGCTCAGTGGTTCCGGCGCCTGCCTCGCAAGTGCAAGGACCTGGGTTCGATCCCCGGTTACCACATATAATGCTGGGCATGGTGGCTCACGTCTGTAATCCCAGCACTCGGGAAGCAGAGACAGGAGGATTGCTGAGTTCGCGGCAGCTTGCCTGGGCACCATAGTGAGCTCAGGGCCAGCCTGAACTACAAAGCGAGACCCTGTCTCCAAAAAGCAAAAAAAAAAAAAAAAAAAAAAAGAAATAGATGATTGAGGGGCCAGGGATTCAGCTCAGTGGTTCTGGCATTGCCTGGAAGCACAAGGTCCCAAATTCAATCCCTGGTACGATATACCACAGTACCGGGCATGGTGGCTCACGGATGTAATCCCAGCACTCGGGAGGCAGAGGCAGGAGGAACTGCTTTGAGTTCCAGGCTAGACTGGGCTACATAGTGAGTTCAGGCCCAGCCTGAACTATAAGGTGAAACCCTGTCTCAAAAAACAAAAAAAAGAAACGGATGATGGAGGACCATTGTGCAGATGTAGAACTCACTCTTACTTTTGGGTCAGTCTGCACATTACATCCAGGAAAATATCTAGTGTCAGAGGGAACGTCGGGAGGGACATTGCCTGTGGGACTACTTGCTACTCTGAAAGTTTTGTTCTACTTCTTTTACAGTACTCCCAAAAAGAAGACAAATATGAAGAAGAGATAAAGATTCTTACTGATAAACTCAAGGAGGTAAGCTGAGGAGATTACAGAAAAAGACCCAAAACGCTGAACAGCATTTAAGGCTTCAGGTGGACTTTGGCTGGCTGGCTTTGGATCTGAGAGGCCTAGAAGCAGGGAGGGGAGAGCCCGTTTTCTTCTGTCTTCCTCCTTCTGACTGACTTTGTGTCTTCCCCAGGCGGAGACCCGAGCTGAGTTTGCTGAAAGATCAGTAGCCAAACTGGAGAAGACAATTGATGACTTGGAAGGTACGGAAGCTGGTAGAGGGGTTCAGACTGCAGTCCATGGACATGGACTGTGTGCCTTTTCCCTGTGCACCGAAGGGAATTGAGGGTGACTTGCCCTGTGTGCCGTGCCTACCCTGTGACACAGCCTGGCAAAGCGGATCCAGCCTCAGAGGTGGATTTTAACAGGTTTTATTTTGCATTTCTGGGATTTGCCTCTTCTCTCCAGAGGTTGGCAGAGGCTGGCTGCACGTGGGTCCAGTTAGGTCTTCCTAAGATTAGGCTGTGTGTTGACGTGGAAGCCACAATCTCAGAAGGCAGCGAGGACGGATGTTGTCACCCGTAGCCACTTGCAGTCCTGCCTGCCGTCCCCCAGTCAGGCCAGCTCTCCAGGAAAGGAGCTGGCGTTAGCGTGGCCCTGAGCGGACCGGTGGTAGGTGCTGTACGCAGCTGCCTGTCCCTGCGCTCTGCCACCTGCTTCCATCTTTGCTTGGGGTGTTGTGAGGTGTGCTCTTACAGCAGGATGTTCTTGGACAGAGTTTGGAGGGGCAGCCCTACAGCATAAAGGGGCCACCAGAGGCAGACACACTCGGACACAGAAGTGTCCTATGGTGTGTATTCTCATTCTTTATTTCTTGTTAAGTTGTAACCCCAGGCAGGAGCTAGATTGACTGACTGGGTCAGTCGTATCCTAGGCTAAGGGTCTCGGCTCTTGCAGTTAATTACAGCCATCCTGAATTACGCTTGGTCTTGGGGCACAGTGGATCTGAACATGCCCAGTCGTGGCTGCCAGAACAGGCATTCTCTGGTGCTTAGACACTTGGTCACACATTCCGGATTTCTAACAATTCCCTCTCTCATCTGCTTCTGATGCCTTTTACTCTGACCCCCTCGTCCCTCGTCCCCCTGTGGTTCCTGTGCCTGCCCAGACGAACTCTATGCCCAGAAACTGAAGTACAAGGCCATTAGCGAGGAGCTGGACCACGCCCTCAATGACATGACCTCTATGTAACTATCTGGCAGCAGAGTGGGGCCGGGCTCTTGCCTTGGGGTGGGGGTACAAGCTGTGCTTAGTGTGCTTTGTTTTTGGCCTTTGGAAACTGGAATCTTTTACACTTATTTTTAAAACATTGGTGCTGGTTACTTGTTTGGCAAAAGCTGATGAGGAATTTAATCTTGGGTGAGTGGTAGATCCTTGCTCTACATGTAATTTTTATACTTTCATATTTTCAGTCTTCTGTGACCTTTCTTACTGGTTTCCAAGTGTAGTTTTCTGAGAAAGGATAGTGATAAGAGGAGAATCTGCACAACCTAGAAAGTAGGGCCACAGAATGAGTGACTTGGGCCCTAACACTCAAAATTCAGACCTCCTGGGTGTATACAATTTGTATCATTCAGCAGAAATTCCTGCGATGGGAAATAAATCAAGCTAGTCCCAGAAGCAAGCCAAGTTGTAAACAGCACCAAAAAAAAGTTGTTAGAGACTTCACGTTTGCTGTGGGTCACTGATCACTGATGCTAATCTGCCTCTTCTTTTCACTAACCCTGAAAGAAGCCAAATGGACAGTATCTGGCTCTCTTTTTATCATTCCTGTTACTACTCTTCTTTTTCCCTCCTCCCACGTGGCGATTGAGATTGATGCTAGCGCTTCTTACCTAGAGTACCCTTACTTTTTCATACAGATAACTGTCGCCGTTTCTGCTCTGTCCTGGATCTGCCCCTTTCCTTGGGGAACCCAACGCCCCACTCGCTCTGGATTCCATTTGGGTCAGCCTGGCTGGTCCCCAAGGCTTTAGGATGGGAGGGTCACAAAGCAAGTTTGTATTCTTTTCCACCCCCCCACATTAAACTGTTGAGCTGCTGGAAGCCTCATGGTGCCCTGCATCTGTGTTGCGGACAAAGCTGTTGCTCAGGGACCCTTGGGCATATGATGTGGGGGAACAGTTATTGTAGGTGCCCCTCCTCTGATTTATGTATAATCAAAGCCACTTTGTGTGTGTCTGGTTTTTTTTTGTTTTTTTTTTTCCTTGACATTTAAACTCGGCCGGGGCTTGGTGGGAGGCGTGGCTCAGGGGTAGAGCAACTGTGTATATTCTTCAAGGCCCTGGGTTCCGACCAAGTAGCAGCAAAAAAACAAGTTTGTTCATAAGCTCGACTGGTTAGAGTCTGTCAGTGGAAGACTGGGTAGGAACAATAGTGTTGCCTTCAAGCCACACACAACAGTTGAAGCCCTCCATTCCCTGGTTCCTACATCTTTACCCTGGTGTGTTCACACTCTTCTTCCTCTGACACGGTCAGGGGCTGGAGACCATGGAGGTGAGTCTCAGCGACTCAGTCTTTTTATAATGTACTCTCAGAACACCAAGTAGACCCCCACGCATCACTGCTAAAATCAAATGTGTCATCCCAAGGCACAGAAGACACAGTGAGTGGGATTCTCAGCAGTTTCATATTTTCTGCTTTAAGCCTTTCTTACAGACTTGAGGCTTCCCATCATTTGTCTGTTTGCGTGTGCCCATGGGACAAAAGACAAGTGAAAAATTACTTGCTGGACAAACTAAATCAATAGAGCGTATTTCAAATAATATTCACATGAGGGTAATGATTTATTATACACATAAAATTTCTAGTAAAATTACCTTTGGTTCATATTTTGGAATTAAATATCAACATCCTAGAAACTCCTGTCCCAAACTGGTGGTGTTTGGAGCAGACACCTGACCTCTGGGAGGGAGCTGAGCAGGGGCTGGTAAGTTTGTGTCCAGCCTGGCACATAGCAGCTTCACAGAACTGACCCAAAACATGAAAAGGGTTGAGAACGCAGATCAGTGTGAAGGCCCTGGGTCCAAAAGCCAGTACCGCAAAAAAGGAAAAGAAACTCCTTTGCCAGTTTACGCTTTGGAAAGAGTTCATTCTGGATAGCAGAGCATTGTACTTAATCTCTTCAGTACTCTTTCTTTCCTCTTAAATAGACACGGCCAAGTAGTTTTCCCTGATCTCAAACTGCATCTGATATCAAGTTCAGATACTTTTCTGCCAATACCATTTCACCCACCCACATCGCCTTTAAGATGAAGGTGCAGATGGACTTCATTTAACTCCTGTACAGTGTATTGGTCATTTTCTAACATGGGAACAGAAACAAAGGCGGAGGCTCCACCCTTCCCAGTTGCTCCAAACCAGTAAGAGAAGAACATGCATAGAGCTTGTGACAAGTGCTACAGAGAGGACAGTGCCAGGGAATTCAGGACACAGACTCCAGCGGGGATGATTAGAAAGGATTCATGGAAGAAGACACTTAATAAATATGTTAAGACCTGGCCTCCTTCCTAGCTACTTGGGAAGGCGAGGCAGTAGGATTTAAAATTCAAGGTCAGCTTTGTCAGTTTAATGAAGCCTGTTTTACAATAAAATAAGCAAGGGCTACAGATAGTTCAGTGGGAAACCCTTGCCCAGACTGTGTGAGCCCAGCAATACTGAAGTCCATCCTTAATGCTGTCCTGAAACAAACCCAAACCAACTTGCTCTTCATTTTCCTTAGGTTTCAAAGGATTGGACTTTTTGTTTTTGTTTTTTTTGAGACAGGGTCTGGCTTTGTAGTTCAGGCTGGCCCTCAGCTCACTATGGAGCCCGAGCAAGCCTGGAACTCAGCAGTCCTCCTGCCTCTGCCTCCCGAGTGCTGGGATGACAGGCGTGAGCCACCACGCCCGGCACTGTGGTATGTGGTATTGATGGCTGGTGGGTGTGAGTCAACACGCCCAGCATTGTATGTGGTTACCGGGATCAAACTCAGGGCCTTGAGCTTGCGAACGGCTGAGCTAAATCTCTGGCCCTGTTCTTTTTTTTGAGACAGGGTCCCGCTTTGTAGTTCAGGGTGGCCCTGGGCTCACTCTGTAGCCCTGGTAAGACTCAAACTCAGCAATCCTCCTGCCTCTGCCTCCTGAGTGAGCACTAAGCCCGGCATTGTGGAATGTGGTATCAAGATGGAACTCGGGACCTTGCTCTTGCAAGGCAGATGCTGGAACCACTGAGCTAAATCCCTGGCCCAAGACTGGACTTTGAAGCAGGATTCAGTTGCAAGAGAGTAGACACTGAGCATTCTATTAAAGAGAAACAGTAGAGAAGGATGTAATAGCTATAAAGATAGATTTAGCAGATAGGACGGTTGTGTGTTCTAGCATCAGCTGTTGGTTTTAGTTTTATTTGGTAAGTGACACTGTGACGTTGGGAGTCTTGAGGCAGGCGTGTGTTCCAGTGTGAGCACACAGCATCGTGAGGCTGGTGGCCGAGTTCAGGTTGTAGGGGGCACTAGCAAGTCAGAAACAACACGCAGACATGACTCCCATCTTCACTTGCAAACTACTACCAGTGTTGACTGTGTTTACTTGCTGCTTGCAATTGTGTTTTCATCAGATCTGTTCCCTTTTTTGAGACAAGGTCTACTGTGTAGTGCAGGTGTTTTTCTTAATGTGTGTTAAAATGTATATGGCTATTTATTTATTTTTGCAGCACTGGGAATCGAGCCAGAAGCTGTATGTGGTAGGCATGTTAGCTAGGCAAGTGCTTTTCCGTTGAACCACACACCCAGCTCCTGTTTTTTAACTTCCTAATTATACCACCTAAATACACCCTGTCCCTGTGGACTGCACACCTCTGCATGTGCACTTCTGGCAGTGAGTGTTCCATTGGGAAGTACACAGTCACGCAGTTTTCCAGGAGAGAGCAGTCAAGGTCTGAACCAGAACTGTTGTCAGGAAGAAGCACTGAGGATGAGCGCTTTGAAGTGACTTGATTTGAGACTGGAGAGCTGTTGGTGTAAGAGGTGTACGGAGGTCACGTGGTCCTGGTGGGAGCTGGGAAAGGAGAGAAAACTGTCAAAAATGGCAGGTATCCAGGTGAAAAGGTGTTGGTAAGGCTTGAAGGGAAAGGCTCTGGGGATTCAGAAGGGTTGCAGGCAGTTCAGGGTGTGGGAGCACAGAGCCGGAAGAGTTCGGCATCAAGAGTCCAGAAGGAAGTCTTGTGGGAGAGGAGGTGCTGGAGCCAGCGGAGGGACGGGGAGCATGAGCGTCCGGTCCTCGGAAAGTTCAGGCTGGGTGGTTTCTGGTGGTTCTCAGCTTCAGCAGAGGTTGGGAGAAGATGCCTGAAGCGGAGGGACATTCTTTAATATCTCAGTAATTTGAGTTGTACTTGGAGCATTAAGGTGAAGAGGAAGCTGTGTTCAAGAGCAGAAGATTTTATTATTTTTAAGAGAGGGTCTTGCCATTTAGTTTAGGCTGACCCTGAGCTCACTCTGTAGCCCAGGCAAGCCTCACACTTGTGGCAGTCCTCCTGCCTCTGCCTCCCAAGTGCTGGGATGACAGACGTGAGCCACCACGCCTGGCACTGTGGTGTGTGGTACTGATTGCTGGTGGGTGTGAGTCACTGTGCCCGGCATTGTAGTATTGTATGTGGTTACCAGGGATCGAACTCAAGACCTTGCACTTGCTAGGCAGGTGCCGGAACCACTGAGCTAAATCTCCGGCCCCTGAAAAGAAATTAAGGGCAGTAAGGATAGACTGTTCTGTTACTTTTCTTCATACAGTTTAATTAGCCACATGTGTTTGGTAGCTACTGGATTGTATGGTGCAGTTCTGGACAGGTAGTATGTGGGCTAAAAGTTGGTTTGTGCAGAGGAAAGAAAGCTTCTTAAAACAGGGAGGTTGGAAGAGGGAGCCGTGGCATCTTTGAGAGTCCTGTGTCGTCCTGTGGGTAGGACTGATGCGGGCACAGGACACTCCAAGCCGGGGCAGCCGCGAGTGGAAGTGGGGCCAGGGGTGAGTGCTCCTTCCGGTCATGCCCGGCTTCTCACCTGAGCCTCGCTGGGTGCCAGCCGTGCACGTGAACAGTGCCCCCGGCCCTGGACTCGCTCTCCCCTTCTGTGAGGACGTATTCTTCCCATCCTTTGCTGTGCGTCAGACCCACGGCCTGAGAGGCTGTCTGAGCCGTGGTGTTGAGCAGCCTGAGCGTAGCCCGCCTGTTTTTTCCTTTACCTTGTCTCGGTCATGCCCCTGCACAGTGGAAGTGTCCTGTCATTAATTGGGCATGACTAAGAAGAACATGGGACCCAGGGAATGCTCTGCTTTCCTTGTTCTGCCTTGTTTTGTTATCCAGAAGTAAAGAACTTTAATGAGCTACTGTGTCATCCCGAGTTCATAGTTATTAGAGATAGCAGAGTTAGAAACAAAGTTCAAGGTGAGAAAACTACATTGGTCTTTGTGACCTTGTGCAGTATTAGGAAGTCTGCGTTGCAGGATTTAGTATATGTGCTGCCAAAACGAGCACTGTGTTCCAGGATTTTAGTCAATAAAATGCTCCTACTCCTCTCTGTCTTTTTATTGCTTTCATTAATATAATAAAGCCTTCACTGACCAGCCTGTTTTGAGGCCTGATAATGCCCTCCTTCCCCAAGACATGAGTGGTAATGGCACAGACTAGTTTGAATACAGATGAGACGTACGTCCAATAAATCCTCAGGATTTGAGATGTGAGAGTTCAAGTTTGGATGCCTACTTTTGTTTAAAAAGCCCCAGGGCTTTTGGAACTTGTAGATTTCATTAGTTCTCTCAGTGGTGACCTTGATCAATCAGGACAATTCTTGGTCTTACAGAACAACCCTGAGTATTGCTGTTCCCTGGCAACAAGTACCTGTAGACTTTTGGATCGTCAAAACCTGCCTATATAGCTGGGCACAGTGGCGCGGGTTTGTAATCCCCACAGCTCAGGAAGCCGAGGCAGGAGGATTGCAAGCTCTAGGCCAGGCTGCACAACTTAGGAAGACCCTGTCTTAAAAGTTTTTTTTTTTTTTTTTTTTGAGACAGGGTCTTACTTTGTAGTTCAGGCTGGCCCTGAGCTCACTATGTAGCCCAGGCAAGCCTTAAACTCACAGCAATTCTCCTGCCTCTGCCTCCCGAGTGCTGGGATGACAGGCGTGAGCCACCACGCCCTGGCATAGTGGTGTGTGGTACTGATTGCCGGTGGGGGTGAGACACCACACCCAGCATTGTTGTATGTGGTTACCGGGATCAAACTCAGGACCTTGTGCTTGCGAGGCAGGCGCCAGAACCACTGAGCTAAATCTCCGGCCGCCTGCCTTAAAATTTAAAAAAGGGCCTGAGGATGTAGCTCTGTGAAAGTGTTAATCTAGCACATGTGAGGCCCTCATTTGGAGGGATGGGGTAGGCACTGGTTTAGCCAGGTGGTGTGTACCTGTTTACTCAGCTACTTAGGAGGGTGAGGTAGGAGAAGGACTTGGGTTTAAGAGGTGAGGCAGCCTGGACAGCATAATAAGAATATGTCTCTTTATAATACAGAGCTAATCTTAAATACAGCTGGGTGCAGGGGTGCCCACCTCTAATCCAGCACTTGCAGGCTGAGGTAGGAGGACCACTGAGTTGAAGGCCAGGCAGGACAGAGCAAGACCTTGTCTCAAACAAACCAAAAACAGATACTGTATTTAATGATTCTCTTCTGGGTTCTTTCTTTCTTTTTTTTTTTTTTTCTTGCTTTGTAGTTCAGGCTGCCCCTGAGCTCACTGTATAGCCCAGGCAAGCCTCAAATTCAGCAGTCCTCCTGCCTCTGCCTTCAGAGTGCTGGGATGACAGGTGTGAGCCACCACGCCCTGGCATAGTGGTGTGTGGTACTGATTGCCGGTGGGGGTGAGACACCACACCCAATATTGTTTGTAGTTACTGGGGATCGAACCAGGGATATTGTGCTTGCTAGGCAGGCACCAGAACCACTGAGCTAAATCTCTAGCTCCTGGTTCTTTTTATATACATGCTTGCTGGGTTTGGGGGTTGGTGTTTTTCTTTAGGGGGGGAGCAGGGGATTGAATCTGTGATCTTTGCGATGAACTGTGTATGTCCCAGCTCTTTTTTATTTCTTATTTTGAGGCAGGATCTTGCCAAATTGCCCAGGCTGGCCTCACACTTACACCCTCTTGCCTCAGCCTGCCATAGTGCTGGGATTACAGGCATGTGCCTCCACACTTGGCTGTGTTTTCTATTTTGATTTTATGCACAAAGCAACAAGTATTGTTGGAGCTTCTGTGGCTTTCATCTGTGCTGGCACTAGGGGAGCTCGGCTGAGATACCAGGATGCCTGAACAGTACCCACAGATGCAGCTAGTTCTAGGAGGAAAAAGTATCTTTTTTTTCCGTGTTGAGTTTGAGTCCATTTTGAAACAAGCTATAAAACAAGTTTATTTCTTAATGTCACACACTGATACTAGGAGTGGGCCCAGAAATGAGCTTGGCTTTCTGATCCCGACTGTGCCAACCCTGTGCTGATAAAATGGGTCTAAGGAGCCAGCTCAGTGGTTCTAGGGTCTGCCTTGCGTGTTAAAGGTCCCTGGTTGATTCCCAGTAACCACATACCACAGTGCCGGGTGTGGTGGCTCACGCCTGTCATCCTAGCACTTGGGAGGCAGAGGCAGGAGGATTGCTGAGTTCTAGGCTTGCCTGGGCTACGTAGTGAGCTCGGGGGCAGCCTGAGCTACAAAGCGAGGGTCTTTGTAAGGCCTCACTCCCCCTGCGCTGTATCCCACAGAAAACCCAGGTGAAGCCAGTGGAATTGAGCACTAAACTGCTTGTGTCGGGAATGCTTTGGGATACAAGAAAAAGCTTAACAGCAGTTTCAATTAGGGATTTGCTATTCCCTGATGGATCTAGCCATGATTTCTTTGATTCGCTTAGACTTTTATGTTTGAAATAGGCAGCTTTAGTTACCACAACCATGTTTGAGGCAAGAAAGAAAGCTAATCACCTCCTGTCTCCCTGCACACTGACTCGTTGGCCACACTAGATCTCATGACCGTCCCTACCTCATAGGAAGTTGGGGGACCCAGGATAGTCTTGGTTGGCTTGAATTGGCCTTCCCTTGGACGGGGTACATTACCGACCCTCTTGGATTTGGGGTTCTTTTAGAAAAGAGAAGGAGATTCGATGTGGGTTGGATAGACATCTCAGACGGAACCATCAGACAGCATCTGCAATGAGAAAGATTGGAAAGTAGCATTTAGCTGGCAATGGTGGTGTACGCCTGCAGTTCCAGCACTTGGAAGACTGAGGCAGGAGGGTCGTGAGTTTCAGGCCAGCCCGGACTACACAGCAAGGTCAGAAAAGAATCAGAGAGGGAGGCACTGAGCGGAGCTGCTTATCCCCGTCTCCTGAGCATGGTGCTCGCGCTGAGTACCTTCTCAGAAACACGCTCAGCTGCTGAGGCCCTTTCCAAACCCAGTGTGAGCGCGTTGCTGCAGCCACTGCATCTCCCTTCGGCTGCCTTACGTGTCTCCGTTCCTCAGCCCAAGAGGCAAACGCTGTGCAGGGGCTGGTTTTTCTTCCAGTTACCCTGTCACCCTCACGGAGTGCGTCTCTTGCTTTGCTCCTCCGTGGGTCTTCCTGCCAGCTGGCGCCCTTCATCCTCTGTCCGAGCCCTTGCCTCCCATCCTGCCTCGCGACGCATGCCATTGACACCAGCTAACTGAAGTCTCAGATTTACTTCCGGCACTCTACTAACCTTTCCTTTTTCTCTTTCTCCTTCTCTTTCTCCTCTCCTCCTCTTGTTTCCCTCCTCTCCGTTCTGCTGCAGAGCGTCTCTACAGCCAGCTTGAGCGAAACCGCCTGCTTTCTAATGAGCTGAAGCTAACGCTGCATGATCTCTGTGACTGATGGGCAGGGCTCACTGCTGCCCTGTAAACCACTGACCTGGACCCAGCGAAAAGCTGATTATTATCTTTTCAAATTTATTATTTTGCCCTACACGAGTTGTTTTTTACTGGGGCAGTTAGAATATTGGCGATTTCCTAATAGCACTGTAAAGTTGAAACAGTAAAATACTGCATTTCTTTCCCTTTATCAGAGACGGTGGGTGACAAAGGAAGGGGTTTGACAGGTTGTAGTGAGAACGCTTGGGAGAATTTGTTTTCCACCCTTTCCTTTGTGCACTGACTATAGGATCTATGTTCCCTTGCATGGATGTTTTTCTAACAATAAAAGGACTGACTTGATAATATGTTGTAACTGCTTTATCTTCAGGCCCTGGGGTTGGGCCTTTCTGCCTGGGAGAAGAGGGAGGGAGAGGAGGGTGGGGTGTGAATATGAGTCTGTGTCACCAACACCTTTCGGAGGTGAGGATTTTAAGACTTTTCCTTCCTCCCCTAGAGCAGCCCAGCAACTTGCTTATTAAGTTGCGCAGATGTTTCTTGACGTTCAGGCACTGCTTTCTTCTTGATATTTTCCGTCTTGCTTCTTGATTTTATGTTTAAGCGCAACTAACCATCACAGGCTAGTTCTGGTTAATGACTCTGAAGAAGATCTCAGATGATGGTTTCCAAGGATATGTTTGGTAGTATTCTTGGCTTTGTTTTTAGAGATTCTTGGCTTAGCCAGGAGGGCTCGTTTATTTGACCCACTGAGGATTCCTCCCTCCTGCTTTCTGGAGAAAGCTTGTGGGTGTAGGAGGCTCTTCCTGTGCTCTTCAAACGGAGACTCTACCCGAAGAAGTGTGCCTGTCCTTGTTTGCTGTGGCCCACACTCCAGTGAGCCATTTCAAGTAGGTCCTGTCCTGGGACCAAAGCCTAGAAAGAGTGGATGGCTGATGCTTCAGGCCTGCTCTTTGAGTGACTGCCAGCCAGAGGCCTCAGCCGGGCGTGGGAGGGAGAGGAAGCGGTCAGTAAGGTCCTCCCTGCCTCCCGCACCAAGTGCGGCCACTGCAGCCTCAGTAGTCAAGCTGGAGGCCCTGCAGAACCTCAGTGATGCAATCGCTCACTTTGTGGGCAAGAAGGCAGCTGCTTGCTAGGCTGCAGTTCTGCTGCTGCAGAAGCGAGTCTCAGAGCAGGCCGTCCTTGACGTGCACTCTTTGTAACTACTCTCCTTTACCCCATTAGATAAGCTGAAGTGCACCAAAGAAGAGCACCTCTGTACACAAAGGATGCTGGACCAGACTCTGCTTGACCTGAATGAGATGTAGAGCTCCCCACCCGACCCTGACACCGCCGGAGGCCGGCCTGTCCGAAGCCGCCCTCGAAACTGAGGCTGATCTTTAACTGGAAGGCTGCTTTCTCTTTTCCGCGTCCTCTCTCCCCACCCCGCCTCACCCCATACTCCGTGTCCTTTTCATCAAATGTCTCTGCCTCTAACCAGAGACTCCGGCTGGGCTAGAGGCTGAGCACCTTTGGGAACAACGTTTAAGGGAACATGAGCACAGTGCAAAGTGTCTTTAAAAGCATGTTGTAATGTACACATTTGTAATAACTTCTGTGTTGTAGCAACCATTTGTAAAACATTCCAAGTAATGCCACAGCTCCGAAGCAGCAATCTGATTCCCTTCTCACTCTGGAAGGTAACTTTTCAGCCTAATGCATAGTGCCCCTCCGCAGAGGAGGAGACGTGTGGGCGTGGGCCTCGCCAAGAGCCAAACAGAGCCCAGGGGAAGACTGCACTGCAGGAAACCTCACTGCTGCGCACCAGGTCCCAGCCAAACCAGGAAGGCGATGCAGGTGAGGTCAGCCAAAGACCGAAGCCGTGCTCTTCAGCTTTTGAGCTTTAAGGTATCTTTGGACAACGTAAATTTTTTTCATCAGAAGTGAGCAAATTAAGATGGTGAGACCTCTGAGACTTAATTTTTTGGTGATGATGGCGATTGAAGGCTGGGAGGGCCTCATGCATGTTAAGCAAGAGTTCCCCTGAGACCCAATTTTTGTCCGATTTGTACCTTTTTCTCAGCTCTTCACTGAATGGATCATGTGTCCCTCCCTTAATGTTGAGGTGACCAATTAACTGCTCTCCTGCCTCCTTGAAAGAAAAGGAAAATGTTGTTTTTGCCTCTGATTCAGCCACATGAAATGAATCTCGCCCATTTCTGGGTCTGAAAGTGCCATCTCGTAGTGCTCTGTGTCAGTCAGTGCTGGAGAAATCTTGAATAGCTTATGTACAAAACTTTTTAAATTTTATATTATTTTGGAAGTTTGCTCCTTTAGAGTTGGAGTGCACAGCTACCCCATCTGGCTGTGAGAGTCGCTAGTCTGTGGGCTGGCAATGTACAGATCTTGCAAAGTTTTCCCCCCACCCAGTCCCGACTTTGAGGTGAGGTTTCTGTGAGGTTTGTTGGGTGTACATCCTGCAGCTTATTGGCTTAAAATGTATGCTCCTTTGTTGTGGTCTCTCTTCGGGGCCAGTCAAGAGAAAGAAGAACCAGTAGTGCAACTGTTTTGATACTGAATATTGCCAACTGTCTTTTTGAAATAAAGAACCAATCCCTCTAAAGCTCAGATCTACTCAACTTATTTATATCAAACCGAATATGCTTTCTCTAGAGGAGTTAGAAGTTTGAGATTTTTGTAGGTGGCAACAGGATTTAATTAGTGTATAGCATACACTTACAGAGCAGGCCAAAACAAAGTTCAAAACCCAGTTCTTGCCGGGCGTGGTGGCCCACGCCTGTAATCCCAGCACTCGGGAGGTAGAGACAGGAGGATTGCTGAGTTCGAAGCTTGCCTGGGCTACACAGTGAGTTAAGAGCCAGCCCGAACTACAGAGCGAGACCCTGTCTCAAAAACAAACAAACAAAAAAAACCCAACAAAACCCAGTTCTTTTTTTTTTTGCCATACCAGGAACAAAACAACCTTGTACTTCTGAGGCAGGTGGTGGCACTACTGAGATAAATCCTGGGTCTCCTTAATTCCTGACTCAAAATCCAGTTCTTAGTTCCTACTATGTCCTCACGGTAAATCACTATTACTGTCACCATATGTAATAATGGCGAAGACATGTATAGATCACTAAATGAACATAGCATCTTCAGGCTACTTTGTGTTTATTTTTTGCTTTTTTTTTTTCTTCTTATGGTACCAAGGTTGGCGCGGTACCACTTGAGGTAAATCCCCAGCCCCTATTTTTTGCCTTTTTTTGAGACAGTGTCTTGTTATGTAGTCAGGCTGGTGTTGAACTTGCAGGGATCTTCCAGAATTAAAGGTATCATCATGCTCAGCCCCTATGTTTTTCTTTGCAACCATACAGTTATGGTTTTACGTTCCTTCCATTGCTTCCCCACCCACACCCTGTACCCCAGGGGTCGAACTCAGTACCTTGTGCTTTCAAGGCAGGTGCAGTGTTACTGGGCTAAAAATCCTGGCCTAAAAAATGATTTTAGTAGGCTGCCCTGAATTAGCCTTTCAGTTAATACTCTATTGGGTATTTGGAGAACACTAATACAAGTCCTTTCACAGAATTTGCTTAGAGACAGGCCATGTTACGTAGATGGCTTTCAAAAGCTGCATTTGGGTGACATCTGGCGCTTGCACTCTGGCCGTAGAGCAGGACAAGCATCTGATTTCCTAGTGAAAAGTACTGCTGTCCCTTGAGATCAGTCTAGTTGTTCCGACTAGACTCCGGGAATTTTTCCCTTTATAGGCATAGACCCATGCTGATTGGAAATTACTGCCTTCCCTCCAAAAAAAGTGTGTTGTCTTTTTAATATAAAAGAGTAGACAGGGCCGGAGGGTTAGCTCAGTGGTTTCGGCACCTGCCTCGCAAGCGCAAGGTCCTGAGTTCAATCCCCAGCCACCACATACAATGCTGGGCATGGAGACTCACGTCCACCAGCAATCAACCAGCAATCAGCACCACATACCACAGTGCCAGGCGTGGTGGCTCACGCCTGTCATCCCAGCACTCGGGAGGCAGAGACAGGAGGATTGCTGAGTTCGAGGCTTGCCTAGGCTACATAAGTGAGCTCAGAGCCAGCCTGAACTACAAAGCGAGACACTTAAGAAAAAAAAAAATGATTTGAAGCTGGGAGAATTTCTGAGTTTTTTTCCCCCCCACATTGTTTCTTGCTCAGCCCTTATTTTTACAAAGTTTCACTTCGCGTTTAGGCAAGTAAACCTTTAAATGAATAGGTAGGGCAGAGCGTGGGGCTCCATCGTTTAAAACCAGCCTGGACTTTTTTTCAGTATGGAGAATTGAACTCGACCCTTATGCTTCCAAGGTAGGCGTGGTTCCATTTATGCCTAATCCTTGGCCCTTCAGCTTGAACTTGTAGCTTGTTACAGGATTTTTTCTTTTTATAATATTTTTAAAAAGTGAATTCTGTATTGGTACATGTTATATACATATAACAATCACACTCAACGTTGGGAAAATTGTAGCAGTACATGACAGGAGCCAATTCTTAGCAAAAGGGTTCCCACAATTCTGGGCGCGGAAGGCCCCGCCTCCTGGGATGTCGTGCCTGCGGATTGGCTCGTTTGGGCCCCAGGGCGTGGCCGTAGTTGAGCGGGAACTGGAGGCCTCCATCGCCATGGCTGCCTCTGAGGCTCTCGGGTCCCGCGGCTCGAGGCTGTGGCTCTGCGTGGCTGTGCTCGGTCTCCCGTGGCTCTCACCCGGGACCCAGGCCGACAAGCTTAACGTGCCGCAGGTGCTGCTGCCCTTCGGCCGGGAGCCGGGCCGGGTGCCCTTCCGGCTGGAGGCCGAGCGGGGCTGCTACGTCTGGTGAGGGGAAGGACGGGCGGGCGCGCCGGGGAGACGCCTGGGCTGTGGGCGGCGCTGGCCCAATGGCGCCCGCGCGCGAACGGCCGGGAGAGCGGGGCTCGGGAGCGCGGCCGCGCTGAGTTCTTAACTAGCACTTTGGGTTTCCTTTCTCAGGCTTGTGAAGTAAGTACTGTTACTCCCCCAGTTCAGGAGGAAACCGAGCGAGCGGCTCGGAATACGAGAAGCTTCGCCTTTGGTGGACATGGGATGTTTATGGTACAAAAGTCGCCTTGGGTCGGAGATTTAGCTTAGTGGTTCCGGCGCCTGCCTTGCAAGCTCAAGGTCCTGAGTTCGATCCCCGGTAACCACATACAATGCTGGGCGTGGAGACTCACGCCCACCAGCCATCAATGCCTCATACCACAGTGCCGGGCGGGGTGGCTCACGCCTGTCATCCCAGCACTCGGGAGGCAGAGGCAGGAGGACTGCTGAGTTCCAGGCTTGTCTGGGCTCCATAGTGAGCGCAGGGCCAGCCTGGACTACAAAGTGAGACCCCGTCTGAAAAAAAGAGCTTGTGAGGACGAGAGCGACCGACCTTCTGACTGAAGGTGGAAAGATGGCTACCTAGTGTGAGAGGACCCAGTGATAGGTCATGGTGTTACCTACACTTGGAACTCGAGCCACAGGAGCTCCAGGACTCTGAGTGTCCCGGTCTCTCTGTGGGTAACTCCCTCTGCCTCTCTCCGTGTCTCTGTCTCTGTTCCTTTCCAGCCCTGCGGGATGAGCTCAGGGCCTCACACTGACCTGCATTCCTAGCCCTTTATATTACTATTTTTTTTTTTTTGCTTTTGAGACAGGGTCTCGCTTTGTAGTTCAGGCTGGCCCTGAGCTCACTATGGTGCCCAGGCAAGCCGCCACGAACTCAGCAATCCTCCTGTCTCTGCCTCCCGAGTGCCCTTTATATTACTTTTGATTTTGAGACAGCTCTAAGTTACCCAGGAGAGGTTCAAACATTTCATTCATTCATTCATTTATTCGTTTTTTTGAGAAGGGGTCTCAATTTGTAGTTCAGGCTGGCCCTGAATTCACTATGTAGCCCAAGGCTGGCCTCAAATTTATGGCAGTCCTCTTGCCTCTGCCTCCCAAATGCTGGATTACAAGTGTGAGCCACCACGCCTGGACAAGAGAGGTTCATGTTTAGTATCCTTCTTCCTCAGTTTGGCATAGCTCTTTTTCCATCTTTTTTTTTTTTTTGGTACTGGGGATAGAACTCAGGCCTTTGTTGGTCCAAGGTTGGCACGGTACCATTTGAGTTAAATCCGCAGCCCTTTCTATCTTTTTAATAAAAGCACCTGGGGGCCAGGGGTTTAGCTCAGTGGTTCTGACTACTGCCTGGCAAACATAAGGTCCTGAGTTTGATCCCTAGTACCACATGTCACAATGCCAGGTGTGGTGGCTCACACCTGTAATCCCAGCACTGGGGAAGCAGAGGTAAGAGGGTTGCTGGAAGTTTTAGGCTAGCCTGGGCTACATAGTGAGTTAAGGGCGACCCTGAACTACAAATGGAGACGGTCTTAAAAATAATACAGGGGCTGGAGGGTTAGCTCAGTGGTTCCGGCGCCTGCCTCGCAAGCGCAAGGTCCTGAGTTTGATCCCCGGTAACCACATATAATGCTGGGCGTGGAGACACGCCCACCAACAATCAACACCACATACCACAATGCCGGACGTGGTGGCTCACGCCTGTAATCCCAGCACTCGGGAGGCAGAGACAGGAGGATTGCTGAGTTCGTGGCGGCTTGCCTGGGCACCATAGTGAGCTCAGGGCCAGCCTGAACTACAAAGCGAGACCCTGTCTCAAAAAAAAGCAAAAAAAAAAACAACAAACAAACAAACTAATACATACATACTAAAAAAAGAAAAGTGCTTGGGCATGGTAGCACATGTTTGTCTGTTATCCCAGCACTTGGGAGGCTAAGACAGGATCACCATGGGTTCGAGGCCAACCTGGACTACATAGCAACTCTGTGTAAAAAAAAAAAAAAGCAATAAGGTTTTTTTCAGTATGGGTAGTACATCGTTTATAAAAAGTATAAGGGAATTAGACTTATACAATGAGCCAGTGTGATGTAATTCCTAATCAAGTGGATGACGCATGGAATCTTTCTAGTAAAGCTATTCCTTCCACCTATCTAAAATACTTTATTTTTGAAACAGGGTCTCACTTTTGTAGTTCAGGTTGGCCCTGAGATCACTATGTAGCCCAGGCTAGCCATGAACTGATAGCAATCCTCCTGCCTCTGCCTCGCGAGTGCTGGGATTACAGGCATGAGCCACCTGCCTGGCACTGTAATGTGTGGTACTGAGTGCTGGGATTACAGGCATGTGTCACCATGGCTAGCATTGTGGTATGTGGTACCAGGATTAAGTTTGGGACCTTGCGTTTCTAAGGCAGATGGCATGACCACTGAGCTAAATCCCTGGTCCACCTATCTAAAATTCTTAGTAAATTCTTTTGGTATTTTGAGGTGGACTCATACTTACTAAAAAACTTTCATCTTGGAGAATAGCCTAGTTTCTAAGGCTATTCTAAAGGAAATCATTCTCAGAGTACGAAAAAGTCCTGTCTCATTACAAACAATCTGAATCTTGTTTTTTTTTTTGGCTTTTTGGAGACAGGGTCTCGCTTTGCAGTTCAGGCTGGCCCTGAGCTCACTATGGTGCCCAGGCAAGCCGCCGCGAACTCAAGCAATCCTCCTGTCTCTGCCTCTCGAGTGCTGGGATTACAGGCGTGAGCCACCACGCCCAGCTTTATATGTGGTTACCGGGGATTGAACTCAGGTCCTTGCGCTTGCAAGGCAGGTGCCGGAACCACGGAGCTAACCCTCTGGCCCAATCTGAATCTTGTTTTTACATATAAAGAGGGGAATGTGACTTTTAAATTGAGGGAAGACTAACACTTCTGAGATTTTGCACAAGAGATTGTTATAGTATGTTCATCAGTCTCCCATTTTAATTATGTTCATAAGCAATGTTCTGACATTAAAGAGTCATTTATACCTGGTAGTTTGTGACACAGAAGATGTATAGAAATATCTTTCAGAAAGGTTAACTATAACCCATGTATTTTATACTCTCAAGTATTTTGTTCTGGCAGGCATTCCACCCACGATGATGTAGTTACCGTTGAGCCTTTATATGAAAATGGCACCTTATGTTCTCAAAGAGCCGTACTCATTCCTGAATCCACCCAGCCAATACGCCTCAGCAGTGTTATTCTTGCTCGAGAAATAGGTATGTTTAGAGCACAGTATGTAACACTTCTGGCTTGAATAATGACTTGTATAATGATTAACAAATGCCATTGGTTAGAAACAATAAGTCAACAAATGGATTCCTGTATTCCTGTAATATAAACCCTATTTATTATTCTAATTTTATTTATGATATATCTGGCACCAGGCATGGTGCCATGCACCAGGCAACCCGTTGCATGAATCGATGAAGGAAAAAAGGGACCCTTCACCTGGCACTAATTTAGTGGTAAGGGCTAATGTCGGTGAGGTAAGGAGAAGGTAGTATAAAAACTAGCACTTCTCAGGTGGGTAGGATGTGGGTAAAAATGAGAATTAACTTGTGTCATATACTGGTACAAATTCCCCAGAGTTGTGTGTGATTGTGAACTGTATATAAAATGTACCAATAAAGAATTCAATTTAAAAAAAAAACTAGTACTTCTCAAAAGAGTCTGTGAACGTGAATCATCAGCACCCCTTGCATCACATTCGACTGGTTAGAAATGTAAATCCTTAGGCTCCATCTCCAACCTATGTATCAAAATTTCTGAAATGGGTACCGGGTTCTGTGTTAGCAAGCTTTCTAGGTGATTTATTTTTTCTCTGCAACTTCCAGCTAATTCTTTTTGGTGTGTGTGTATGTAGGGGATTTAATGTAGGGGACACTGAGCCACATGTGAGACAGGACCTTGCCAAGTTGTCCTATGCTGGCTTTGGACTTTGAATTCTCCTGCCTCAGGTTCCTGAGTACTTGATACTACAGGCATGTGCCACTGCAGCTAGGAGATTATTTTCATTTTTTAAAATTTATTTATTTAGCCCAGGCAAGCCTCGGACTCAGCAGTCCTCCTGTCTCTGCGCCCAGAGTGCTGGGATTACAGATTTGAGCCACCACACCCAGCATTATGGTGTGTGGTACTGATTGCTGGTGAGTGTGAATCACCATGCCCAGTATTGTATGTGATTACCAATGGAACCAGGGACATTTTGCTTTCTAGGCAGCTGTGGGGAACCACTGAGCTAAATCTCTGGCCCTAATTCTTTTTATTTTAAAATTTACTTATTTTCATTCTGGGGATCAAAGCTAGGGCCATGGACATATATACTAAGCACTGCTACATATATTCTACGCCTGAAGTACATTGTTAGCCAGTCCCTCAGGAATAGAAGATAGTTTCCCATTTTCTGATATTGGGCTACAGATGTACCTCAAGTGGTCCTATGCCTGGCTGTCAAGGTCTTAAGTTTGATTCCAGTACTGCCAGAAAAGAAGAGAAAAGCCTTCCTTATTTTCTGATAACCTCTACAGTCTCCTTTTTCAGAGTGCTGTGATTTCATTGCAGAGTACTATAACAGTACTGTACTTTGGTTACAGGTGTTTCACTTCCTCTGCTAGGTTAATTCCCAAGTATTTAATTTTTCTTAAAGCTACTGTCAATGGTATTTTCCTAATTTCTTTCTTACTGGACTCATTGGTGTATAGCATCCTAGCACATTTGAGCCACCACCTTTCTTCTTAACCTCTTGCTTCTAAGGTGTAAGAGTTCTATACTATCATTCACCAGATTTTCTTCTGACTACTAATACTGATTCAACAGATTTTTTGAGATGGTGTCTCACTATGTAGACCATGAACTCATGGTGGCCTTGAACTCTTTTTTTTTTTTTTTTTTGAGACAGGGTCTTGCTTTGTAGTTCAGGCTGGCTCTGAGCTCACTATGTAGCCCAGGCAAGCCTCGAACTCAGCAATCCTGTCTCTGCCTCCCGAGTGCTGGGATGACAGTCGTGAGCCACCACACCCAGCACTGTGCTATGTGGTTTGATGGCTGGTGTGCGTGAGTCACCACGCCCAGCATTGTATGTGGTTACTGGGATCGAACTCGGCCTTGCGCTTGCAAGGCAGGTGCTGGAACCACTGAGCTAAATCTCCGGCCCCTGGCCTTGAACTTGATCCTCATGCCTCTGCCTCCCTAGTGCTAGAAATACAGATATGTTCCATCATGCCTGGCTTTTTTTCTTTTTCTTGAAATAGGGTCTCCCATGTAGTGTAGGCTGGTTTTGAATTTACCATGTAGCCTAGGGATACCTTGAATTTGCAGTGATCCTCCTGCCTCAGTCTTCCAGTGCTAGGATTAGAGGTGTGTGTCATCATCCCCAGTGTATTTAACAATTTCTTTTTTTTTTAAAACAGGGTCTCCCTTTGTAGTTCAGGCTGTCCCTAAGCTTATTATGTAGCTCAGGCAAGCCTCAAACACAGCAATCCTGCCTCTGCCTCTCAAGTGCTGGGATTACAGGCTTGTGCCACCAAGCCTGGCATTTGTGGTGTGTGGTACTGAACTACAAAGCGAGACCCTGTCTCAAAAAAAAAAGGGAAAAGTTTATTTAGCTCTATTTGTAGAGATTTCAGTTCATAGTCAGCTAGCTCCAAGATGGTGGTGTGGCAGAAGCGTCACAGAGGAGAAACAGTTCATGGCAGGCAGAGGGGACAAAACAGCAAAATAGTGAAGAAGTTGCAAGCAAGCAGCAGCGCCAACAGCCTCCTTTCTGGCCGTTCTGTTCAGACTAATAGGCCAGGAGCACTCATGCCCAGAGTGGGGCAGCCTTAATCCTATCATCCTACCATAAATCACCTTCACACACCCCAGATCTAGCCACCTACAAAAGCCCCACCTATGAGTCTATGAGGGTCTGAGGAACATCTAGACACCAGCTAAAGACAAGAGGTAGAGGTAAGAGTCCTGAGGCGGGCCTGTTCTGTGATAAGAAAGCTAGGTTTCTTTTAATTTTGTTCTTTTTCATTAAGTGTTGCCTCCATTTAGTAAAATGTTCAAAGAATCTAAAAGGGGGCCAGAGATTTAGCTCAGTGGTTCCAGCATTTGCCTGTCAGGTGCAAGGTCCCTGATTTGATCCTGGTAAGCACATACAACAATACTGGGCGTGGTGACTCATGCCCACCAGCAATCTGTACCATATACCACAAATGCCGGTTTGGTGGCTCAAGCCTGTAATCCCAGCACTTGGGAGGCAGAGGCAGGAGGATTGCTGAGTTCGAGGCTTGCCTGAGCTACATAATGACTTTAGGGCCAGCCTGAACTACAAAGTGAGACCTTGTCTCAAAAAAAAAATTGCCTTGCCGGGCGTGGTGGCTCACGCCTGTAATCCCAGCACTCGGGAGGCAGAGACAGGAGGATTGCTGAGTTCGAGGCTTGTCTGGGCTACATAGTGAACTGAGGGCCAGCCTGAACTACAAAGGGAGACCCTGTCTCAAAAAAAAAAAAAAATTGCCTTTTAGAAAACTGAAACTAAAGAAATATTTTCTTTTCACTATATATCCTTTTATATTCTTTTTTTTTTTTTTTGAGACAGGGTCTTGATTTGTAATTCAGGCTGGCCCTGAACTCACTATGTATTCCAGGCTAGACTTGAACTCAAGGACAGTCATCCTGCCTCTGCCTCCTGAGTTCTGGCATTACAGGCGTGAGCTACCACACTCTGGTGTGTTTTAGGTTTATTGTTTGTTTATTTTGGATCTGGTGATTGAATTTAAGACCTTCCCACTGACCTATTCCCTTGGCCATTTTTTATTTTAAGACAATCTCCCTAAGTCACAGGCTTGGCTGAAATTTGAGATCCTCCTGCCTTACCTTTCCAGAGTTTTGGAATTACAGGCATGTGCCACCATACCAGCCAGTACAAGCTTATTGATTAACTAGTTGCACCAGTTCAGTATGTCAAAATCTGATTAGGAAGGAAGTGTATGGGAGCCAAAAAATGTTTGCTGTTTGCCGCCCCCATACTTAAGTACTGGGGATTAAACTTAAAGGCCTTAGTATGCTGGATGGAAGCTCTCCTCCAGTGAACTGTATTTTACTTTGAGACAGTTAAGTTGCCAAGACTGGCCTCAAATTTGGTGATCCTTCTGGGTAATTTGGATTATAGGCATGTACTACCATGTCTAACTTTTTTATCTTTTTGTCTCTGACTTTGTATCCCTTCGGTTCCTTCAATCCTGGCTTCATATTCATTCATGTTCTCTCTCTCACACACACATACACTCACATACATATATTTTTCTTTTCCATCTCCCTAGGTATCAGTTCTTTTTTCTGTCTCATTGTTCTTTTATCATTGCTTGACTGCAATATGGACTTGAAGTATATTGAAGTATACGTAAGGATATGACCTGGAACAAATATTTGGCATCATGTGCCTGCCTGACAAGTACAAGGTCCTGAATTCAACCTCCAGTATAGCTCAAAAAAAGTTATAATATCAAATAATATGGGTGTGGTGGTGCACCCTTGTAGTCCCTGCACTCAGGCCAAAGCAGGAGGATCATGAATTTAAGGCCAGCCTGGGCCACATAGTGAGTTCCAGATCATTTTGAACTACATGATGAGGCCTTGTCTCAAAACGAATGAAGCTGGGCTTGATGTCTAATGACTAATCCCAGCACCCTGGAGGCTGAGACAGGGGGATTGCCTGGAGTACGAGACCAGCCTGAACTACATAAGGAGACCCTGTCTAAAACAGACAAATGTAAAAAAGTTGTTTGTTTACTTTTCATGTTAAAAGAAGGTAAGTAAGGTGTGACATTTTCCTCTCACTCTGAATTTACTTGTAAGTCATCCAGAGCAGCTGTTTCTTTATGGACCATGGCCTTGTGTTGAAAGCTTCCTGCTAGCTGTCAGATGAGGAAGCATTATGTGTACAAGGCTTTTCATATTTTTAGGTAAGGTCATGGCTGCTTCTGTTCTGTCTTGCCTTGCGTATTTCTCTGCCGAAGAGAGGAATTTAATTTCCCATTTGTTCTTGCGGTCCTTGGTGGGTGTGTTATCCAACCCCGCCTTTCCTTCCTTGCCACCCCTGGAAATAGCTCCTCTCTGGAGTTCAGGCGCATATCTGTGAGATTTTAACTGCTGTTGGCTCTTGCCCATAGATGTAATGTTTTTTTTTTTTTTTTTTTTTTTTTTTTTTTTTTTTTTTTTTTTTTTTTTTTTTTTTTTTTAGACAGAGTCTTGCTTTGTAGTTCAGGCTGGCCCTGAGCTCACTATGGAGCCCAGGCAAGCCTGGAACTCAGCAGTCCTCCTGCCTCTGCCTCCCGAGTGCTGGGATGACAGGCGTGAGCCACCACGCCCGGCACTGTGGTATGTGGTATTGATTGCTGGTGGGCGTGAGTCTCCACGCCCAGTATTGTATGTGGTTACCGGGGATCGAACTGAGGACCTTGCACTTGTGAGGCAGGCGCCTGAACCACTGAGGCAAATCTCCGGCCCCATGTTTTGGTTTTTTTAAGTCTTAGCTTTAGGTTTTCTTCTTTGTCATCTATTAATCAAAGATTACATGATTTGAGATGTACAAAAGAAGGTAGTACTGCTGGGCATGGTGGCTCACGCCTGCCATCCCAGCACTTGGGAGGCAGAGGCAGGAGGACTGCTGAGTTCAAGGCTTTTCTGGGCTACATAGTGAGCTCAGGGCCAGCCTGAACTACAAAACAAGACCCTGTCTCAAAAAAAAAACAAAGGACAAAAAACTCCCCACAATTTTTATTTTTTTCAGTGCCAGGGGTTGAATGCTGGACCTTGTTGCTTACCAGGCAGATGCACACTGAGCTACATCTCTGGCCTCTGATTTTATTTATTTAGAGACAGAGTCTTACTCTGTATTTCAGGCTCACCTGGAACTAACTACTGTATCCCAGGTGTCCTTTAACTAAGTATCCTCTTGCCTCATCCTCCAGAGTGCTGGGATTACTGCCATTGTGCCATCATGCCTAGCATTATTTCTGAATTTCATTATTAATATATGAACTGGAACTTTGCTTGGACTGGAATTCTTGTTGGGTCTAATATAATGGGTCTCAGGGTTTTTATTTTTCATAAGGAACACTTCATGACTTAGATTTTAAGTCACAATTACAGATGAAGATGAAGAAAACCTCTAGGCTCAAACAAATAACAATGAAGCTATTACTCCTGGGAGAGGTGCAGGCCGCGCACAGGATTTGCACCTAGAAGACCAGAACAGACGACCAAAACTGCACAGGGGAAACCATTGGGGTGCCCCTGTGGCACCACCAGACCCCCCCATGCCACAGAGTGCACAGGACTCTCTGGTCTTCCTCCTGACATAGGGTGGGTCTGGGTTCAACTGAATGAGCCTCTCCCATTGGTAATGTGAGGCCAAGCTGCAAATGGGGATCCATCAATAAATGCAGAGCAGCATTAGGACAGCCAAGAGAAAATGCATAGACAGTCCTGCTTTAGACATAGAACAGCAGACACATTCCACCTCCCAGACGCTTACTCCAAGAACTGGCTGTCTGCTAGGCATGGGGATACACGGCTACAATTCTAACATTCAGGAGGCTGAGGCAGGAGGATTTCTGTGAGTTTGAGGTTCACTGGGGCTACAAAGTGAATTCATGGCTGAACTACATAGTGAGACCCTGTCTCAAAGGAAAAAAGAATTAGTATAAGCTTTGAGTATTTGAGACATTTAATAGATTTGTGACCTGTTGGATTAGTACCCAGCTTTTTTGTTCATTATAGTGACTGACCATGAACTACGCTGTGATGTTAAGGTTGATGTGATAAACACCATTGATATTGTGTCTCGGACTCGGGAACTCTATGTAGATGATTCACCTCTGGAACTGATGGTGAGGGCATTGGATGCTGAAGGTAAAGATCATCACAGGATTCAAACAATTATCTGAAATAAAATAATACCCTTTAGCATTTAGAAACACGAATGTGAATGATAAAAATAGATTGGAAATGACTTATTTTTTATTTGGAGATCATGTTGATAAGGAAATAATTCTGGGTATAATTCAATGTATTAGATACATTCTGGTTAAAATTTCCTGATATTATTAATTCTTTGTTATCCTTGAATTCATCTCAAATACTTGAATTCTACCACTGAGCTTCTGTTCATAGTCTCTGTATCAACAATGAACTTTTTTGTTTGAGACAGAGTCTCACTATGTAGCCCAGGCAAGCCTTGAACTGAACAATCCTCCTGCCTCTGCCTTATGAGTGCTGGGATTACAGGCGTGAGCCACCATGCCCAGTATTGTGGTATATAGTACTGATTGCTGGTAGGCATGAGTCATGACGGCCTGTGTTGTGGTATGTGTTTACCAAGGATTGAACTCAGGACCTTGCACTTCCCAGGAAGACACTGGAACCACTGAGCTAAATCCCTGGCCCAACAATGAATATTTTTAAAGTGGGGCATGGTGGCTCACAACTGTAATCCCAGCTACTTGGGAGGCTGAGCAGAATGTGAAGCTCTAGTCCAGCCTGGGTAATTTACCAGACGCTCTCAAAATACAATTTTAAAAAGGCTGAGGGTATAGTTAGTGGTAATGTATTGGCAAGTGTTAGGTCCTGGGTTCAGTGTCCTATAACTTGTAACATTAACACGCACGTGCACATATTAACTTTGGGGTTCTGATCCTGGGGATTGAACCCCTGTGACCTCACATGTGCTGAACACCTGTCCACCGCCGAGTGGCATCTGAACCTCCATTAGCTGTGCTCTGATCTGTCTACCTCTGTAGCTGTGGAAAATTAAGTATGAACTTGTGAAGAAGATTAAGTTAATCGTTTTTGAACCTAATCTTACATTCCTTTAAGTATAATCTACTAACTCCGTAATACAGTATTAAAACATTTATTTCCCTTTCTCTACAAACTACTAAGAGTAATTTTCTAAATCTGAAAAATAAATTCCTCTGGAATCTTTTTTTTTTTTTTTTTAGGCAGGGTCTCGCTTTGTAGTTCAGGTTGGCTCTGAGCTCACTATGTAGCCCAGGCAAGCCTCGAACTCAGCAATCCTCCTGTCTCTGCCTCCCGAGTGCTGGGATTACAGGCGTGAGCCACCACGCCCGGCACTGTGGTATGTGGTATTGGTGGGCGTGAGTCACCATGCCCAGCATTGTATGTGGTTACCAGGGATTGAACTCAGGACCTTGCGCTTGTGAGGCAGGCGCCAGAACCACTGAGCTAACCCTCTGGCCCCCTGGAATCTTATTTTATAGAAATATGTGTTAATGAGCTGGGGATTTAGCTCTGTGGTTCTGGTGTCTTACCTGGCAAGTGCAAGGTCCTGAGTTTGATCTCTAGTACTACACACCACAGTGCTAGGCATGGTGGCTCATGTCTGTAATCCCAGCACTTGGGAGGCAGAGGCAGCAGGATTGTTGTGAGTTCAGGGCCACGCTGAACTACAAAGCAAGACCCTCTCAAAATAATAAACAAAAATAAAAATAGGGCTGGAGATTTAGCTCAGTGGTTCTGGTGCCTGCCTAGCAAGCACAAGGTCACTGGTTGAATTCCTTGTAACCACATGAATTTACGCCCACCAGCAATCAGTACCACACACCACAGTGCCAGGTGTGGTGGCTCACACCTGTAATCCCAACACTAGGGAGGCAGAGGCAGGAGGACTGCTGTGAGTTCGAGGCTTGCCTGGGCTACATAGTGAGCTCAGGGCCAGCCTGAACTACAGAGTGAGACCCTGTCCTAAAAATAAAAAAAAAAAATGTGTTACTGGATTAAGGGTACCCAGAAAAGCAGTTTTTCTATAGAAAGAAACACAAGTGTGGTATAACTTTTGTCAAACACTTTTGCAAAGTTTGCACAGGCTCAGTACTTATGTCATTTTGTAGGGCTAGTCCTCATAAATATTTTAACCCACCAATAGTGCTCTGTTTGTCATAGAAAGGGGCCTAAAGGAAAAAAAGTGAGAATATAAGGGAAAAAGGGAAACAAAGCTTTTGTATATAGGAGGAGGGGAGGGGAGATTGAGGGAGAGAAGAGGCAGGAAATATTGTGTACAGATCCAAATTCCCCATGATTAGTGTGATCATTATGTGTGTCTAAAACGTACCAGGATTTTTTTTTTTTTTTTCTGAGACAGGGTCTCGCTTTGTAGTTCAGGCCGGCTCTGAGCTCACTATGTAGCCCAGGCAAGCCTCGAACTCAGCAATCCTCCTGTCTCTGCCTCGAGTGCTGGGATGACAGGTGTGAGTCACCACGCCCAGCAACCAGGATTTTGCTTCAAAAAGATAAAGGCCTAACATAATTTCCCTGGTAGGTTTCCCTTTCTTGTGCAGATAGCTAAAATTATTTGAATTATGATTATATCTTACCTGCTTTTCCTGCTCTACAGGAAATACTTTTAGCAGTTTGGCAGGGATGATGTTTGAGTGGAGCATCATTCAGGACAAGAGGTCAGCCTCGGAAGAGCTGCCTAGCACAATCAGGTAAACTTGACACCAAATGAGTTGTGTCACTTTGAAGACGACCTCTGCCATTGGGAGGCACACTGAACAGCTACTGTGTGTGTGAACTTTGATAATCCTGCTGTCCGGACTTTGTGAAACAGTAAATTCACCAGGGAAAATATCCTTGATGAATGACACATGTTGCACATAGGCCTGAGCTCAGGACTGGACGTTGTGTGAGCCGGGTGTGTGTCCTGGCAGTTCCGCCGCTCAAGCCATTGCACTGCTGCCATCAAGTGAGTGGATTACTGTGAAGTTGTGTCTTCACTACCAAGGAACAGATCTCAGACCACCCCAGCTTTAGTTTTACAGTTGTAACCACAGGCACATTAAATACTTTTTTATAGTCCTTGTGGAAAATAGAAGTTTTAAAACCCTACCTTTTAAGGGAACTGTAGAGAGAATGTTTAAAAAGTCCCCCAGGGAATTTTGGAAGAAGACATTATTTGATTATGCTAGAAATAAATTTTGTTTCATATCTTTAGGATTCTGAAATATTCTGAAGCAGAATATTCTCCCCCAGGCTACATAGTTGAGATGGAAAAAGAAGAGAAGCGAGGAGATAAGATTTTGGTGTCAGGCTTTACAACTGGTATTGCTACTGTAAAAGTTCAAATTTATGAACCATTCTATAAGGTAAAAAGCTTGTGCCATAAATTTTCATCTTTTATCTTATAATCTTGCTCTGTGGAGAATACAGTTTGTTTTGTCTATCTACAATAAAAGCTGTTGATCCTTCAATGGAAGAAGTCTTTTTTTTTGGCAAGTTCTTGCTGTATAGTTCAGCCTGGCCTTGAACTCACAGCAGTTCTCTTGCCTCAGCCTCCTGCGTGCCAGGCAGGGACACTCACCACTATATATGCCGAAGCTTCCTGAGTGCCCAGATCATAGGAATGTGTCACTGTGCCCATCCAAGAAAGCCATTTGAAGAAGATAAACAATAAAGAACACTTATATTCCTGAAATATATTGGAGTATCATCTAATTATAATTACAAATATGACTGGAATTTTCTATTAAAATATTATTGGGGTGGAGATTTAGCTCAGTGGTTCCAGCACCTGCCTAGCAAGCGCAAGGTCCCTGGTTCAAACCCCAGTAACCACGTACAACAATACTGGATGTGGTGACTCACACACACCAACAATCAATACCACATACCACAGTGCTGGGTGTGATAGCTCATGCCTGTAATCCTAGCACTCGGGAGGCAGAGGCAGGAGGATTGGTGAGTTCAAGGCTTGATTGGGCTACATAATGAGCTCAGAGCCAGCCTGAACTACAATATGAGACTCTGTCTCAAAAAAAAAAAAATTCTCAAAATATATTTTACGGGGCTGGAGGGTTAGCTCAGTGGTTCCAGCGCCTGCCTTGCAAGCGCAAGGTCCTGAGTTCGATCCCCGGTTACCACATACAATGTTGGGTGTGGAGACTCTCGCCCACCAACAATCAACACCACATACCACAATGCTGGGCGTGGTGGCTCATGCCTGTAATCCCAGCACTCGGGAGGCAGAGACAGGAGGACTGCTGAGTTCGAGGCTTGCCTGGGCACCATAGTGAGCTCAGGGCCAGCCTGAAATACAAAGCGGGACCCTGTCTCAAAAAAAAAAAAAATATATATATATATATATATTTTAAACGGTATTACATAGTTATAATTACAAATATAATTTGCATTTTATCAACCTGTCCTTTGATATTGGTACTAGGCCTTTTGCTGACCATGAATTCACTGTTTAGAACTTGACATATATTTTCTTGCTTAAAGAATAGTTTCTAGGGCCAGAGATTTAGCTCAGTGGTTCTGGTGCCTGCCTCGCAAGCGCAAGGTCCGAAATTCAATCCCCAATAACCACATACAACAATGCTGGGCATGGTGATTTGCACCCACCAGCAATCAGTACCACATACCACAAATGCCAGGCATGGTGGGTCATGCATGTAATCCCAGCACTTGGAGGCAGAGGCAGGAGAATTGCTGAGTTCAAGGCTTGCCTGGGCTATGTAGCAAGCTCAGGGCCAGCTTGGACTATACAGTGAGACACTGTCTCAAAAAAAAAAAAAAAAAGAGCCAGGTGTGGTGGCTCACGCCTATCATCCCAGCACTCAGGAGGCAGAGACAGGAGGATTACTGAGTTCAAAACTTGCCTGGGCTACATAGTGAGCTCACGGCCAGCCTGAACTACAGAGCAAGACCCTGTCTCAAAAAAAAAAAAAAAAATAGTTTCATTTTTTTCTTTGGTCCAGGGAATTTAGACATGTGTGAAAGTTTGAGTGCAAAATTCCATATCTTCATGGATTTTTCCTCAATCTTTACATTTCTTACCTGTTTCTAATTTGTTAGCAGTAGTAACTTGCCTTTACCTTTTTTCAAAACATTTAAATTTTTTAGAAACAATAGTTCTCTTTTCCATACATACAGTTATTTTATTTCATTTATTTATTTTATTTTATTTTAAGACAGAGTCTCACTTATTTAGCCCAGGCTGGCCCTGAACTCTTGGCAAACCTCCTGTCTCAGCCCCCTAAGTACTAGGAATATAGGCATGTACCACCATGTCCCATTTACTTGTGTTTTAGATTTTCCCTTTTTTATTTTAGTCTGGATGATGTAGAAAGTAATGCAGTTTTTTTTTTCTTTGAGACAGGACCTTGCTTTGTAGTTCAGCGTGGCCCTGAGCTCACTATGCAGCCCAGGCAGGCCTCGAACTCACAGAAATTCTCTTGCCTTTGCTTCCCAAATCCTGGGATTACAGGCATGAACCACTACACCAGGCATTGTGGTATGTGGTACTAATTGCTGGAGGGCGTGTATTGCCATGCCCCGCACTGTGGTGTGTGGTTACAGGGTTTTGAACTCTGGACCTTGCTCTTGCCAGGCAGACACCGAAACCACTGAGCTAAATCCCTTGCCCAGAGTTAATACGGTATTATGATTCATGACTCTTTTTCAAGCTAACTGAAGTTATGACTTGTCATTAAGAAAGGGCATCTTTTAAATCTTCATTAAATTAAAAAAAAAAAAAAAACCTTTTTAAAACCTGAGCTCTTAATGAGGAATATGGCAGAAACATTTTTTCCCTCCTTCTCTTTTAGAAAGTGGCACCAGCACTGATCCGTCTCCTTGTTCTGGACAATATCTTCCTGGAACCGTCCCATGACATTTATATCTTAGTAGGAGCATGTGTTAAGTACAAAGCTTTAAAGATGGTTCAGGGAAGAGTGACAGGTGAGGAGCTGTGTCTTCCTATTATTCACATCTCCCGCATCCGCTCTGCTGATAACAGTATAAGCAATGCTCTCATGTATATGAAAATACTTCCTTTTCTTATGATTTTGAGACAAGGGGATGGGAATTTAGCTAATGGTTCTGGCGCCTGCCTCTCAAGCACAGAGATAGGTATGGTACCACTTGAACTAAATCCCAGGCCCGTGTCCATGTATCTTGAAACAGGTTCATGACCTATTTAAATTACTTAGCTTCAGTATCCATAGGCATCTGAATTCTCTATTAAAACAACCACCAAAAATTTACCAGCTTTTGTGGGTCAAGTGAAGGGACTTGAATGATGGATTTTTGCAAAAGTCATCTCTTGAGTGACTCAGTTCCTTAGCCAAAAGCTTAGTCAGTCTGTTGACCCCAGAAGCCCTATTGAGTTTATAATGTGTACTTTAGCACTTTTCCTTCTTTATCTAATAATGATAATCCCTCCTGCTATTTAGTTCACTAGCTGTAAAGAGTACCAGCAATCAACTCATATATTATCCTCTCTCTCCCAGTGGATAACGGAAGAAATTTATAGTGCAAGAGAAATCAGAAACAGGTCATACTCTATTTCAGGCTTCCTTGATATTATTCTCTTAAAATCTAGCAGTAACCACTGTCCCCTGGAGTGGCTGTTGCCGTTATGTTCATCTCTCTTTCATGTCTTACAGAGATGAAATTTCCCCTGGAACATTATACACTGGAATTGCAAGATCATAGAGTTGCACATAATGGATCTCTTTCCAGCAAAGTGGCTTCACTGGATGAGAGAACAGCCACAGTGACTGGCCTCCACCTGGGCCAAACTAATCTGGTCTTTGTCCACAGAAGTATCCTTTTGTTTCAGTTCATCTGCCAATCACCCACTTTGCTGCATATGCTAAATTGAGATTGAGTATAATGTCACTACATTGTTTTTCTGGTTTTTTTTTTTTTGTTTTTTTTTTGAGACAGGGTCTCGCTTTGTACTTCAGGCTGGCCCTGAGCTCACTATGTAGCCCAGGCAAGCCTCGAACTCAGCAATCCTCCTGTCTCTGCCTCCCGAGTGCTGGGATGACAGGCGTGAGCCACCACGCCCGGCACTGTGGTGTGTGGTATTGATTGCTGGTGGGTGTGAGTCACCACGCCCAGCATTGTATGTGGTTACCGGGATTGAACTCAGGACCTTGCGTTTGCGAGGCAGGCACAGGAACCACTGAGCTAACCCTCTGGCCTTTCTGTTTTATCTTAAACAGCTATAAATTTTTATTGTCAACATCTAATAGAGATAAGAAAGAGTAGTTGGAATTTGGGATCTGTTGACATAAATGCTTAATTGTGTCCTTAATCAGTTATAATTAGGGAACTAAGGAAAATGGAGTTTGGAGAATATGCATGAATTTTATTTAATTTTCCGTTTTCAAATGATAATGAAATAATTGAGGAAAAATAGTATTGTCTACAGTAGATATTTAATATTTTTGAAATTGACCCAAGCACAGTGGTACATGCCAGTAATCCCAGTACTTGGGATGCTGCGGCAGGAGAATCATTGTGAGCTCGAGGCCATCATGAACTACATAGTGAGTTCAAGGCTGCCCTAAACTACATAGTGAGACCCTATCTCAAAAAAAATAAATTTTGGGGGCCTTGCTAGGCAAGTCCTGGAACCACTGAGCTAAATCTCTAGCCTCAAAAAAATAATTTTAATGGAGTTGAGAGTGATTTTTTTTTTGAGACAGGGTCTCGCTTTGTAGTTCAGCCTGGCCCTGAGCTCACTAAGTAGCCCAGGCAAGCCTCGAACTCAGCAATCCTCTGGTCTCTGCCTCCTGAGTGCTGGGATTACAGGCATGAGCCACCACGCCCGGCGAGAGTGATTTTTTTTTGTATTTTATTTTTAATATATGTTTGTGATATAGAATGTAATCATCGGGCCAGAGATTTAGCTCAGTGGTTCTGGCGCCTGCCTCGCAAGCGCAAGGTCCTGAGTTTGATCCCCGGAAACCACATACAATGCTGGGCGTGGAGACTCATGCCCACCATCAATCAATACCACATACCACAGTGCCAGGCATGGTGGCTCATGCCTGTCATCCCAGCACTCCGGAGGCAGAGACAGGAGGACTGCTGAGATCAAGGCTTGGCTGGGCTCCATAGTGAGCTCAGAGCCAGCCTGAACTACAAAGTGAGACCCTGTCTCAAAAAAAAAAAAAAAAAAAAGAAATGTAATCATCTTGGTAATTAGTATATAAACATATTTTTAAAATAAATTTTATTTTGGGGCCGGAGATTTAGCTCAGTGGTTCTGGCGCCTGCCTAGAAGGTGCAAGGTACATAGTTTGATCCAGGTAACCACATACAACAATACTGGGCATGGTGACTCATGCCCACCAGTAATCAGTACCACGTACCACAATGCCAGGCATGGTGGCTCACACCTGTCATCCCAGCACTCAGGAGGCAGAGGCAGGAGGATTTGCTGTGAGTTCAAGGGTTGTCTGGGGTACATTAGTGAGCTCAGGGCCGTCCTGAGCTACAAAGTGAGACCCTGTCTCAAAAAAAAAGAAAAAAAAAACTTGTACTTTTGTTCAAGGCAAGCTGGAGTACATAGCAGGACCCTACCTCAAAAAACAAAACAAAATAAAAATTTAGGAAGACTATACCTTTAGGACACAGTCAAAGTTCCCCAAGGTTATCTGTGTCTATATCCTTAAACCCAAAAGTACAAATTTTAAAGTATAATTTTCCTTGTCTCCTCTTTTCCCGTTTTTTGTACTAGGAATCAAACTCAGAGCTTCCTGCTTGCCAGGCAGGCACTGTACCGCTGAGCTATGTCCCAGACCTTCCTTGTCTCCTTTCTACCTTTTTTTTTTTTTTTTTTTTTGAGACAGGGTCTCGCTTAGTAGTCCAGGCTGGCCCTGAGCTCACTATGGAGCCCAGGCAAGCCTGGAACTCAGCAATCCTCCTGCCTCTGCCTCCCGAGTGCTGGGATGACAGGCGTGAGCCACCACGCCTGGCACTATGGTATGTGGTATTGATGGCTGGTGGGCGTGAGTCTCCACGCCCAGCATTCTATGTGGTTACCGGGATCGAACTCAGGACCTTGAGCTTGCCAGGCAGGCGCCGGGACCACTGAGCTAACCCTCCGGCCCCCTTTCTACCTTTCTGTATGTCTACTATTCTACCTCATCTCCCAACCCCAGTTTTGATCACTTGTAGTTGAAGGTCTGTTCATCTTCTTATGACTGCTTCAGCCTGATAGGGGTTCTGAGCCTTTCCGGGGTTCAGAGGTCTCACTCTCACTGATTTACAGGAGACATAGGAAGATGATTTTGTTTGATAAGCCATCATCCTTTGATAGTCAAGATTGTAAACTTTTTTTGCTATGGTCCACACTGGCCTGGAACTCTTGGAAATCCTCCTGCCTCAGCCTCTCCAGTACTGGGATCACAGGTGTGCACCACCATACCCACCTTCTGGATTGTAATGTTGATGCTTTCTTTATGTCCTTCTGCTGGTTCGCCATACAGAATATCACAGGGTATGGCTCGAGGTGGCCCCCAAAGTGGAGATGGGACCCTTGACTCATGCCATAGGAAGAGGAAAGATTTGATGTGGATCGCAGTGTGAAGGGCTTTTCCCCACGGTTGGCTGGCTCCAGGGCAGAAGTGTGGGCAAAGGGAATAGAGAAGCCAAGGGAGCAGTGCTGGAGCGGAGTGGGTGAGACCACGATCACACATGTGTGCCCTCCAGGCACACCCACAAGTGTGCTTTTCCAAGCTCGGTGTCAGCTCCCAAGCCAAGCAAACTGTTAAGCTTAACCCCTCACTACAAGGGCCCGGACAAGTGGTGTGAACCTGCGGCACACGTGCTGGAGCAGGCTGTTTATATCAGTGAGAGCTCTGAAGGGTT
>PVIC010006823.1:0-52977 GCA_004025085.1 Thryonomys swinderianus
TTTTAGGGAGTTGAGGTTTAGCCACATGATGGAAAGAGGGCTTCTCCGAGGCTAGAGGTGTGAAGCCAAGAATCAGTTCAGAAGCATTTGAGGCAGGTGCAGCCCTGTGGAGAGGGGAAAGCCCTCGTGAGTTTTGGTACAGGAAGAGGGGATGTTACTAGAACCTCTGCAGTAAGTGCTAGTCTCCTGTGAGCCACAGTAGCACAAGGTGAATTAATGAATATATTGACAGAGAAGATAGAAAAATGAGACTTAGAGAAAAAGCTTGAGTTTTGGGCCTGGTCAGTGCTGCTCTGGACAGCAGAGACAAAGATCCTGCACTTGCTGCACTTATATTCAGTACATCTGGAGTAACCAAGAGGGCAGGATTCTATACATACTAGATTAGTGAAGAGCTTCTGTTGAGAGAATGTGTCCATCCCCAGGATGTCTTCAGCTGATGTATTCCAGCCCAGGAGTGTCACAGCATCACTGGGCCTTGGAAGTCTCAGCTATGACTAGAGGCAAAAACGGTGTTATGTCTTGACATGCCATAGCTGGTTCGTATGCAGGAAAACTAGGCCTAATAATCATGATTTAATCGTGAAATGATTCTCCTGCCAAATTACGGAGAATTGCTCTCAACATGTCAGTAAAATGTTGTGGGGTGGAAGGAGCAGCCAAGGTGTTTCAGGCTATGTTGGTGAAACATGAGCACTTTCAGTTTCTCCATGAGCCTTATTCAACAGCATCACCTTTCCATCTGTCAGCTGCTTAATACTTTTTCAATAACTGTGTTTTATGCTCCATTTAATGAGCTAATTTTGGTTATTTTTAGCTGAGAAAGTTGCCTGGAATTAGGGCAATTGTAAAATTTAATTTTTTCAACATTTTCTGGGTTTTGTGTGTTCACAGTTTTATACCTTCTTTTGCTTCCTACCATTTTCATTTGTACTTTTCTTTAATACATAGGGCTAAGGATTTGAAACCAGAAGGACCTGGGTTTGAATTTTTGCTGCATTAACCTGGGTCAGTCATTTAGCCTTAGTTTCTATTTCTTAATCTGTAACTAACCAGAACTGCAACTGAAGATATGTTAAACATAATATCTAAGAGAAGATGTTATGTTAAACAGTTTGTTTATATTATTCATAGCTCCTATTGAAATGCTCTAAATTTCATCCTTGAGGGATCAGAATTGTAGTAAAAAATTAATTATGTATGAAAATTCTCTGCTTTAATGTCAGGCATGTAATCAAACCTGTTGTTGTTTTTCTAAGTAAAGAACACTGATACTTTCTCCTTTGCTAATATAATATATGGACATGTGCTTTTCAGATAGAGCACAGAAGAGGTGGTAGAGGAAAACCAGTGGAATTAACATCAGGGAATTGATCAGAACATTTTAACACCCAGGCAGTCTCTGAGTGGATTCACTAATTTGTGCAGCGATACAGAAGTTCTGTGGGGTATAGAGAACTGTTAACTGTCACCTGAAGGTTTAGAGAATAGTTCTTAGTCCTAGTTTCACACATACTGAATCTTAGTATCTGTGAATATGGTCCAGGAATCTCGTCTTCTAAGTGTCCCCAGGTGACTTGCTTTCCTAGGATGAAATGTATCTGGCTTGAAGTCAGTGGATTTGTTCCAGAGGAATGCTTGGATGTCTCACATTCATACTGGCATGAGATATGAAGCCTTGCTCTCATCCTTTTCTAATTCTTTGCTCACCGTCCCTTTCCTCATTCTTCACAGAAAATCATTATAAAGGTAGCAGCAATATATTATTCCATGGTAATAAACAATAGGAAGAGGAAAAATAGAAAGTTCAGTGAGAAGGTGAAGGACACTATTTCAAATTTAATAATCTGTCCGTTACAGAGGGATAAAAATGTAATACTACTCTTAGTAATAGAAAATATAGTTGAGTTCATCAATACCCTTTTCAACTATGTTTTAAATATGTTAGTTCATGTAGAAATTAGAGAATAAAATGCATGCTATAGTACTTAATAATTTTCAATATATGCTGTTTATAAAAACTAGTGTGTTCAATAACAAAGCAAACAATTGAACCAACAGTGAAAACTGAAATAAAGATTAATTTGAAAAATGTAAAGACAAGAAAGTGAATAGTTTGAAATTTAGAGTAATGTGAGATTCTTGTATGAAATGTGTATCAAAGATTTAGTAATTGATAGCTTATACTTATGATTTATAGATGAAGTTATATATATTCACTGAATACTTATAAGATTAGATGATTCCATATTTCAGTTCTCTTAGAATTATAAAATTATTTAAAATTTAACATCTTCTTGAAAAGTCATTGAGTATAGAATTGGCTTTCATCATTTAGAATTTTTACTCATTTTATTATTAAAATCTCAGAATAAATTGTATATTAGTAATTATATGGTTCATTAATTTGCACAATTAATAGTATACTACCAATAATGATCATACTAATAATATTATTATGTTTCCTTTGAATGCAATTTAAAAAATCCGTGCTTACTCTTCCTTGAAGTGTATTTGTAATTTACATTTTCAAATTCCCAAAATCAATCAATTTAATATTGTGGTAATTATTCTGTGTCAAATCCTGTGGTAAGCAATTATTTGTAATGTCTTTCAATCATTGCAACAATTATTTGAGTATTATCACAACTGCTATTTTATAAATAAGAAAATGTTATGGCTTCTGTGTCGATGTCTCCCAGACCCTGATGTGATCAAAAGTGGGGCTTTGTCCCAGACCCTGATGTGATCAAAAATGGGGCTTTTACATCACACTGTAGAGTGTGATGCTGGGATTAAAGGTACCCCATTACTAAATCAGCCCTCTGATTGGTTTGGAACACACTCTCAGCCTTGTATCCTAGAGAGGATACAAACAGGACAGAAAGAAGCCTCTAATGTTGCTTGGACTTTGTCACTTTGTTGCTTTGCTGCCTTCTAACTGCCATGAGCTATTTCTCCTCTGTTATATCTGTCTGCCATCTACCCTGCCTTGGAGGCAGCCATGTACAGATTGAAACCTCTACAAACTGTGAGCCAGAATAAATAAATAAACCTCTCCTCCTTTACCTCTGTGTGTCAGATAGTCTGTCTTGGAAATGAAAAAATTAACTATGACAGCAAATATATGTCTTTGGGTCTATATGTTCTATAAGGCCATCTGTATTATTTTTAATGTATATCTGTCCTGTGAACTTTATAAGGAATGTGTAAGAATTCTAATATTTTAACATACCCATATCTATGTCTATTACATTTTGTTTAGCTTAAAATAACAAGATACATGAACTTTCATATGCTAGAAAATATGACTGCATCCAGCTATAAAGATTTAGAATTAGGAAATATTATCAGATTTCATGGTTTTGTTTTTTTTCTTTTGCCTCCCTATTCATTTTCCTATTTTTGATATTCCTCTGATAATTAAAATTAGCATTACTCATTTGTTAGCTTATCAAAATGTTCATCAAAGACATTTTCATGTTGCTTTTACTTTTTAAGGCAAGTAATTAAAAGGTACTCAATTTGATTAAGTCATGTACCAAGTCAAGTACATTACATATTGCACAAATATAGAATGAATATTCCTGATTTAGTAAATGAATAATTTTCCTAAAACCTGACACATGTTTTGTAGTATTTTCGGTTCATTTTTTAATTTTTCCCTTAGCATTTTTCTTAGTGTTCGCAGTTTTTTATTTACTGTTAAGGGTACTAAATATTCTCACATTGAAGCAGGTAAAGAATTTCTCACAGGGCCGGAGATTTGGCTCAGTGGTTCCAGCTTGTGCCTTGCAAGCACAAGGTCCCTGGTTCAATCCCTGGTAACCACATACAACAATACTGGGCATGGTGGCCATTCCCACTGGCAATCAGTACCTCATACTACAAATGCTGGGCTTGGTGGCTCAAGCCTGTAATCCCTGCACTTGGGAGGCAGAGACAGGAGGATTGCTGAGTTCAAGGCTTGCTTGGGCTACATAGTGAGCTCAGTGCCAGCCTGAACTACAAAGCGAGACCCTGTCTCAAAAAAAAAATTCTCACAAACTGATTATGTTGAAAGCATAACATTTCTAAAATACATTATTGATTATAAAAATCAGAGAAAAGAGCTACTCATTTCCTAACCACTAGGTTTAACAGGTCACACCTATAGAAGAAGGCTGGCTTACAGAGTTGGACACATCTAACATGTAGGTTATCTTCCACTCTTTCTCACGAGAGTAATTGCAGGGTGAGTGCATGAATAGAAAAACCTGAAGACTTTTAATATATTTTTTTGGGTAAGGTGCTGGTGTTTTTAAATTTATTTTTCTTCATTGCTGATTGTGCTACAGAGGAAAGTAGGGGGAATGAGAGAAGGGAGGAGAAAAACACTTTGTGAAATTTGCAAGTGAGTAATCAGGAGGAGGTTTTGGTCGACACATTATCATCATTGATAAAAAATGTCTCTTATTACCGCTGTCCTACCAATTGAAGATTAATTTGATCAAAGTAAAAACTATAAATATGTTTAGACACTTTTAAAAATATGTCATAATACATGTATTATGGATTGGGGGGTTGTAAGTGTGTAGGGATATGGGTAAAAATGAGAATTAACTCGTGTCATATACTGGTACAAATTCCCCAATGTTGAGGTGAGTGTAAGCTATATAAAATGTATTGATAAATAATTCAATTAAAATATTTATATACAGTAAAAAACGTATGTTATAAAATATTCTCAAAGGTCAATTTAAGGCAATTTTTGATTTAGAATGTCCCTAGACATCTGGTGGAACATGATTATTGTCAAGGGTTAAGCATATCTTTATGAAGGAGAAATATTACAGTAACCTCGTATGTAGAGAGTGAAGGAAGTTTGCATAGAAGTATTGCAAAATAGTTATAATTATTGTATAATTAAGAATAAGCCATAAAGTGGAAAGCTACAAGTTAATATCCTGCCTCTGTAGCAACTTCTTCCAAGCCCATATTTTTTGAATACATGCTCATAATACAAAAAAATTGATTCTTAATCAAACAGGTACAGTGATCACAACCATTTTCATGAAGAAGAACTGAAAAGAACTAAGTGCTTTTAAGCAAAAGCAGCCTGATGCTGTCAAGGATATACTCTCATTATAACCACAGTAAATGGTAACTATATTAACTCTTTAAAAGTAAAAAATCCAGCTATAGGGCCAGAGATTTAACTCAGTGGTTCTGGCGCCTGCCTCGCAAGCACAAGGTCCTGAGTTCAATCCCCTGGTAACCACATACAATGCTGGGCGTGGTGACTCACGCCCACCAGCAATCAATACCACATACCACAGTGCCGAGCTTGGTGGCTCCCGCCTGTAAACCCAGCACTTGGGAGGCAGAGACAGGAGGATTGCTGAGTTCTAGGTCTGCCTGGGCTACATAGGGAGCTCAGGGCCAGCCTGAACTACAAAGCAGGACCCTGTCTCAAAAAAAAAAAAAAAAGTCCAGCTATAAAAACTGCAATTCTTTAAAGAATGATAACTAGTAGCTCAGTTAATCATACAGTGTAAATTTAATATATTATTTGCAAATAGTTTATATTTAATCTTTAAGAACAATTCATGACCTTATGTGCATAAAATATATTAAATATAAATGCAGTGGATATTTCACAAATAAATAGAACTCCAAGGAAGTTTATATAGTATAGGTTTAAAAATTATATTTTCTAAAGTTATGTGGTTTTGTCAGAGGATAAATAATGAATACTTAATCCACTAAATTAATACATACAAATTATTAAAGACAGTTTGTGTAGAAATATTTTAAAAATCAGGGCAACCATCTTAAATGATAACTTGTCAAATTCTTTTCTATGAATTCTGCTTTGTTCTGTGGGCCAACTATTTGTAATTCATTAATGCTCTTTATTTCAAGTGTAAAATAATATGATAGAGCCCTACAGATATAAATAAAATATATTGCCTCATATTAAATGAACTAAGTAGGGAAATAACCTGATCTGATGATTTTCCCTTTCTCTTGTGGTACTTATTTCGCTATCAGGGTGTGGAATTACACAGGCTTTCTGCTCAAGACTGTTGAAAGTCATTCTCAAGGAGAATATAATATTACAGTAGGAGGAGACACACAGGAAGAGAGAACTTAAAATGGGAGCCAAAAAAATAAATAAATGAAAAAGAAAACTGTTCTGCAGAACAGTGCTTTGATTATGGGTGAGATTAAAAAGTGTAGTACCAAATTACTTGATCAATTCCATCAGTTATGACCATGAAGGTCCTCCTGATGACTTTGTAATTTCATTGTTCAAGAAGAAAGTCACACTTATGTCCCTTTTCATAACAAGATGAATGGGTATCTGAACTTGCAATAGACTGTATTTTTCTATATCATTAATTTCCTATTATCCATCATGATGACTAGACCAATAGATAATAGGTAAATAATGAAAGATGCAGAATTAATGTAAATATAAATAGGCATATTTGATTTCTGTTATATGTTCAGAAGCTTAGAAAATATTTTAATTGTTTACTTATAATTTTGGCATAGGAACACAATCTTGTCACTGGATTTTAATATAATACCTGAAATTATATATAAAATAAAAATTTGCATACCTTCTTCAATATAAATCCACTGTCCTGGAACAAATTAACATTATGTTTTTTTTTTTTTGTTTCTTTTTTTTGAGACAGGGTCTCGCTTTGTAGTTCAGGCTGGCCCTGAGCTCACTATGTAGCCCAGGCAAGCCTCGAACCCAGCAATCCTCCTGTCTCTGCCTCCCGAGTGCTGGGATGACAGGCGTGAGCCACCACGCCCGGCCAAATTAACATTATGTATACTTGGGTGTATCAAACTTGTAATTGAGCTATCTTGTCAACTTATTTAATCATATATTTTATCTGCTAGATTTTTAAGAAACTTTGAGAAACACGGTGATGCTGTTTTGAAGACAACCTCATTGATTTGCAGAGCACGTGTACACTCATCCTACGATCAGCTAAGTGTATGTTGCTTGAAATTGTTCTCCAAGGGACTGATCCAAATAAATACACTTAAAAGCAAATTAAGGGAGGGAAATTCCTAAACCTTGGAAAGAGATTTTAAAGAAAATCACCAGCGAATGGAATGCACTTTTATTGTTGCATATAATTTAAACCAGAAAATGGCATTTTAACAAGAATAGCCCATGTGATAAATGTGATACTGCACCGAGAAACCCGGACATAGAACAATCTGTCCCTCCTATCAACCACAGTGCTACACAAGTGAGAAGCCATATGTCTAGTAAGGCAGACAGGAAAATCATCCTCTTTATTTACTAGAAAAAATGTGACTGGAAATTACTTTGTAGTCTACTGTTTCTTACTCTAGTCTGGGAAGAGAGAGCCGTGATTGACTGATACGACCCCCAGTCTCATAACTGAAATCTGAAACATTAGTGAGTACTTTAAGTTCCTTCCTCGAAAACCATTACCAAGTGAAAAACTAACATGTGTTGGATATTAGCAAAATGAAATGTTGGAGAATGGCATTAGAAATAAATGTTCTAAAAATAAAAAGTCACCATATTAAAAAAATGAACTTTTGGGGCATGTGGAATAATAAGGAAGCCTCTTTGGGATCTGGAGTAAAAATGTTCAGGACAGTTGGGCCAATTGGGAAAAAGTTCAAAATTAACAAAAAACTTACCTTTTATGTCACTTTATTGATATAAATTCTAAAATAGAGTAGGTCATATTATCTGTAACTCTTAAGCTAGTTGGTCCGAAAACATGTGCCTTATTGCTTTTGTACGTTTCTTAGGATACAATTAATTGTTATCAAAACCACGGCAAGTTTTCCAAAGTTAGACACACTGAAAATCACTAAAATACACATACATTCCAGGGGCTGTCCAGGCCCATCATTTCACACCAGAGCAAGTCCACTACTTTAAAGCACACTTGCTGTTATACTAACAGTAATTTAAAAAAAAATGAGCCTCATTTACCAACACATGTACATGTGTACCAATACATATTCGTTTCACATGCCCTATGCAATATTACATGCAGTATTACAAATGAAGTTGTCTGATGCAGCATAAATGTGGGGCATCCTTATTTGGTGGGTGACTTACAAACATGAAAAGATTCTTCAACATTGATTGAGAAGGGTGGATAAAATAATGCTGGCCCATTGATCACCTTGTTATCTTTCATCTAGTGTTAAGTAAAATATAAGAATGTTTTCCTAACTTAGTGAATACATGTGGTGCCAGTGAATTGTACACTTATGAATGGTTAAAATGATAAATTTTGCATTTGGTATCTTTTACCAAAACAGAAAAGGATTTAAATTATTATAAGAAATATTCAGGGTAGCTGTAAACACATGCTTCTGGCATTCCGTCACTGTCTTTCATCTTACCCTGGCAAAAATTTTATTTTCTAAGTATTTAAATTCGAACATTCCCATGATTATGCACATGTGTGTCTGCCCAGGCTGCAGAGGGTTCTGTATTATATTTTTTTCAGAGCAATAGCAAAGATTATACAGTAGAAGATTTTTGACGAGTTTATGTGCCAAATTGGATCACTTACAATCTGGAGAAGACACACACTTTGATAAATTTTGAATAATTCATAACAGGCTCCAGGTTGTAGCTAAAAAGTGGGGCTCCATCTGTAGTATTCTAACTTCTGTAATACCAGAGTCACTCTTCTTCCTTCCATGGGGGAATGCTGTATCATTTTTTTAACATAAACTTCTAAATACTGATGTTTTATTTCACTTAGGAACATTTACTAGTTAAAAAAATGCTGGTTATCATTAAGAAGTGATTGTTGACATTTATAGACAGGAAACAGACACCTGACTAAATTAACAAGCATCACTGGGTTGCAGAGAAAATTTGGGGAATACACTGCTTTTGGAAGCGTGGTGGGTGCCTGGCATCCAAACAGTGTCTGCATCCTCCTTAGAGCAGTAAGTGATTGTTCGCTGCAGTGGCTACATTGTCCTGTTCCTCCCAATCATCACAACAAGCAGGGATTGGCTGTGCTTTGATTCTGTCTAAATGGCACTTCTAATAGCACTGAAACAATTCACACTTTAATTCAAGAGCACTCAGGTGGCGTGTCAAGAATCAGTTTGCTGGGATGGGGGTGAGAGGGAAGAATAGTAAATTGCTCTTTTTTCTTTGCTAAACATCACTTCAAATAAAACACTATTTGAGGGATATAAATTTTAAATTTACATTAAAATTCATGTAGCGTTCATCATCTTATACAAAATCATTAAACACTATTACTGTTGTATATATTTTTCAAAGTAATATGAAATAAATTCATTGGAAAATTATAGTTAACCTGAAACTGAAATGTTTTAATATAATCTTTTAAATATATTTTGATATAATATTTATACCTAGACTCTTAGAAATATGAGTATCATCTAAAATTGTGCCATCAATATAATCTAGAGAAGTGAATATTTTAAATTAGACAATGGTGAGTACAGAATGCATAATCATACTGAGCCACACATCTGGACAGACAGAGCACTAGTTAATAACTACATGAAAGACACAATTTCAAGTTGAACGGTTTTATAAATCTTGATTCAAGATCTTTTAGCTTTCATGAATATGGCTAAGTGGGGTAAATTACTTTATACTATATTAAGTGCATTCATTAGTGGCTTATCAGTTGATAGCATTCACTCGTCAGTATATTTTGATCCATAACAGAGAGCATAATTACTTGTAGCATGGCATAAAGTTTTTCACCTAACAGATTTTTCTTTTTTTGAGACATGGTCTTGCTTTATAGTTCAGGCTGGCCCTCAGCTCACTATGTAGCCCAGGCAAGCCTCAAACTCAGCAATCCACCTGTCTCTGCCTCCCGAGTGCTGGGATGACAGGCGTGAGCCACCACGCCCAGCACTGTGGTTTGTGGTATTGATTGCTGGTGGGCATGAGTCACCATGCCCAGCATTGTATGTGGTTACCAGGATTGAACTCAGGGCCTTGTGCTTGTGAAGCAGGCACTGGAACCGCTGAGCTAAATCTCTGGCCCACACCTAATAGATTTTTGACAGACCATTTTTCTGCTTAAAGAGTTTTGAATGCTACATAGAAGCCATTGAGACAACTTATAATATTTTAAGGTGCTCTTTGATAATTAGTACCCAATAGAATTGAAAATACACATTTTTCTTAAGTTCAATGAGCTTGGAAAACAATTTATGAATGGCTTACATATTTAAAATATATGTAAATATAAAAATATGTTTACTATGAATGTTACTGCATCTGAACTGTATAGAATACATGTTAATGCTAAATGTATGTGATAAATTAGGGACTATGTTAATTACTTATTCTGTACTATTAATCTTTTTTTATAATTAGTGCAAATGCAGACATGATACATCTTTATGACTAAGACAGACACAGTCCCTGGGTTTTATGTCCAATTACTAGAACATTATATTTTAATTAAAGACACAACTGTACAAGTAAGCAATAGTTATATTAACTATTGAATGGCTATATTCTTATAGAAGTAAATGATCACAACAAAAGTTATTATTTTTAGAAATGAGCAGTTTAGCATTTAAAAATTAAGGTGTCAACAGAAAAGAAATTTCAGAACTGTAGACTGTTAACACCAGAAAGGAAGACAACACCCATTAACAATAATTGTATACTTTTTAACCACAGTTAAAATTATGTATCTCAGATGGAGTCTGAACAGGATTTTTCTTATCTAATTTAAGCACAAGTGCACATCCTCCATAAGCATACATTTTTCTTCTGAAACAAAATACATGCTTTAAAGATGGTGTTTCATGTAACCAGTCTAGCCTGGAATGATGCCAGCACTTGGGAAGACTAAATGGGAACTTCATTAATTATGGTCTGTTTACCATTTTACTGTCAGCTCTGAACATTAAGATGATCTATCTTGACTACTCTCATTAGCACATAAAGTGAACTATAATACAATTTGAGTTTAACCACTATATCAAAATTTCATATTTGTGCTTTTTCCAGTAAAAGTAAATAAGTTCTTATTGTTACCTAGAATGAAAGTGAACTTACATTTCATTTAAATATTTGGCTTTGTAATTAATTTGCTTTTGAAAGAGCTTCATTTTTATGCACAAATATTTTTCCTTAAACAATTTTCTTTTCACTGAAAACTTTCTCATTTGTGTTGTTTTTCTCTACGAAATTGTGTTATTTGACAAAAACCTTGCCTTGAAATGAATTGCATCTCCAGTGTGCCTACAGTGAACCAATCTAATTATATGAACTTGCAATATGCTAGAAATTATTGAAAGTAGTAACAAATATATCATATATTTGCATATACATTATGTAGGTATAAAGTACAGGGAATATGTTATTTAAATAATTCATCTAAAGCATTGCTGTTTAGAAAGTTTCCTGAAAATAAAGCATCTTGTAAATTGCAGAGGTAGCTTGGTGACTCTAAGAATGCATTGTTTCAAGGAAGCATTTCTGTTTAATTTCTCAACTGGGTTAAGAGCAAATGTTTTGAGAATGTCTGGTCATGTGATTTCAGTACATTTGGACCATTATGTCTGTTCAGTGGCATAGAAATTCCTAGGAGAGCTTAGAGAGAGTGAACAAAACAAGAACCAGATCACTTAAGGTTTATTAAAGATGAACTTTCTTGTGTATCTTTTCGGAGGCTCAAGGAACAAAATCATAACCTCGAACAGTGCCTGTTCATAACTGGTGCTACTTGAAACTGCTGAATTAGACAGGTTTTAATGGAAATTACTGCAAAAACAAATCTAGCATTGCTGTCATTGTATGAGAGCCAGAAGAAAACACCTTTGTGGTCAGAAACCTGTGGTAGGGAGCCCAGAAACAGGGAAACTAACTGTAAAGATGCACTTCAGATATGAGCAGAAGCATGAGTAAGCACTATGGTGTGGTGAAAAGTAGCTGGGAGAAATCCCTGCATCAGGAAGAGAGCAGGATTTATTTGAGAAACTGCTAATAAGATGTGACTGAAGCAGATGAAGACAAAGATTGTTTATTGTTGGAAACATGTTTTGGGAGAAATAATTGGAAGGTCAAAATTGATCAGGCTTTCCTGGTGCAGATGGACTCTGAACTCAACTCGCCTTCACCTTTGCTAACAACAAAGACTCTGGTCATCCCACATGCTGTGATGCTTCAAGGCTGAACTATTCCATTGCCGGTGTCTGCCCTGCCCAGGGGGATCTTCATCAGCATAATGTCTCTAGGACTATTGGAGGTGTTTGCCCTGCCCACAGGGCAGTTACATTCTGTTACTCAAGAAGTGCTGAATAAAAGGTGTGGTGAGCTGGGGCCTGGGGTCTTTTGCTACCCAGAGTAGCATGGATCAGGCTCAAACTTATCCTCAGTGAACCTCGTTTTTGCCTACTTATTATTTCGCCGTGTGCCGCCGACTCACAGGAGACTAGAACCTTATGAAAGGTTCAGAGATATGTCGAGGGCTATGCAGTACTAAAGCGCTGTGTTTATCCTGAACAGCCAGGCTCCAGTTGCAGGGGCAGCCTGGCCTGCGTCAGGGTTTGAGCTGACGAGGCCTCAACCATCATGGCTGGTCCTCTGCCTCCTGGGTCTCTTACTCATACAAATGGCCTTGAGTTTTGCCCTCTTGCCATGCCTAGAAATAGAGTGACTGGGTGGTTTGTTACATACACAGTTTTATTGATCTGAGATCGATCTTCTTCCAAAACAATGGACTAGCTATGTTGTGACAACAGTAGGCTTGAGGCCCAGTGGTGTAAAATGAGTACACTTTTGCTACACAGCGAACATTTTGCTTATTTGGTCCACTTAAATTTGAGACTCATCATGGCTTAATGTTCTCTTCCCCTATTTTCAACACTCACTTATTGAGTACTTAGTTTCCTAATTTGTTAAAAAGGCTACAGATATCTTGCTTAGCATTATTGTTCACATATTTATTGCCACATTGAATAAAATGTCTTGTTTTTTGATTTGTACATATTTGTTGCCAATTTATGTTATCATTTGCTTTATTTCCTTGTCAGAGAGATAGTTTAAATGTAATGCACTCATATTTAATAATACATTTCCTGTTTATGGTGTGCAGCAAAAGGAATTTTCAGAGGTAAATTCAGAGTAATAAACACCTACATCAAAAAATAAGGTTTTTAAATAAATTAATATTCATGCCTCTTACTGCAATCAAATTTCCAAAACTGAATGTCTAGGAAGTCTTTTCTGCAGTTCTTTTTTTTTTTAATTGAATTCTTTATTGGTACATTTTATATACAGTTCACAATCACACTCAACATTGGGGAATTTGTACCAGTATATGACAGAAGTTAATTCTCATTTTTACCCATATCCCTACCCACCCACAACCTCCCACCCCTTATATACATGCTATTTCTTTTTCTTTCCAAATCATACTTATTCTTCTGCAGTTCTTGAAGTTGTCACAATTTGATGGAAAACAAGACAGATGATCACAATGAATAATTTCAGAAGAGAGTTTCTAGATGACCTAACAAAATAGTTGTATGCAAATGTGCAATAAATTGAAAAAAATATAAATATTTCAAAGTAAAGTAAATGCCTTAAAACCTGTTCATATTGAAACAAAGCCTTTTTTTTGAGAATTATAATTGTTACTACATTGGTCAAAAGTACAATAGTAAAACTAGTAAATTTAAGATAATAATCACTATTCTATTGATGACAAATGCATTGAATATTCTCTACTTGATTGCTGGACTAAACATCAAGTGATTTTAAAGAATATGGATGTTCTTGGGGGGATAGAAGGAGAAACCAGGAAGGCCATGTGTGGAGCCATGTGATCCAGCTCTCTGGGCATCTGTGCAGCCTTTGTGTTAGGCTTGCAGGGTGAAAGCCAAGTCACAGACTCAGCGTAAACCATGCAGGTGAACTGAAACCAACATATTAAAAAAATAGGTTTGTAGGCTACCTCTGGTCGGAAGCTGCATTAGTCTTTCAGTACCCAATTAGTTTTATTTTTTTTTCCCCTTTAGTTCTTTATTCTTTAGTGATCTTTTCACTTGACTTTGAACTTCCAGGTTGCCTGCATTGTAGCCGTTTCTACTGGAATTGCACACAAATTAAGTGATTGTAAAGGGCTGGCAGGTTACATTCCTAAGGGTTTTTCTACTTTTTAAAAGAGTCTTTCAGATCTAGATAACATAGTAGAGATAATTTATTCAACCTCTATTAGAAATCTGAATATGAATGTCCAGGGAGAGGCTATCACCTTCTCAAATTCCGTAGCTAGAAGTGTTGGAGCCTCAGATCCATCTTAGGCTGGAAACCTAAGAGTCCAGTCCCAGCCCTTTGCCCCTGGCCTTTACTTCTGCATAGAATAGTACTACATATATAAGAATGGCTAAAAACATTCTTTATGTGTCCTTTTAGTTCCAATTTAAAAATGTGATGCAAAACTATTCCTTTTACAAAATAATTGCTTTGAAATACTTTCCAATACTAGAGTAATATTTGACATAAGATGCCAAAGATATAAGAATTTAATGCTTAGTGTATTCTCATTTATCATTTCCACTAGAAGCTTTGTAACTAACGATCCATTCGTCACTGTGAAATTTTACTTCCATTGAATGTGTCAGACTGCTCACACCCTGCAGACCCAGAGAACTGGAGTGAGGCTATTACATTGAAATAAAGTACTTTACAGTTGAAAATGACAAAAATAAAATGCTTTAATATAACAAGTGCTGTCAAGGAACTTTTAAATATATTTCAAAGATACAGTGTGTGAATGATACTGGTCATTTGTAACAAAAATAAATTATAAAGGTCTTTCATTGTTAAAATTGAGCAAAAGTTGAAACAGAAGGATTTCATAATTTCCTTCAGAGATTACATTTAAGAAATCTGTGATACAAAGCAGAGAAAAATATTTTTTGTGAAAACATTGTAATACCTACATTGTACTAAATAGTGTTGATTTGGGCTTAACTGAATACATTTTAAAATGGTTCCAGAGATTTTAGGTTACATATTCTTTATATAGTTTATGAAGTAGTAAGAGACATTAAGTATCCCAAACTAGCCCTATTCCTTATGTATTGCTAGACTGCTTTTAATTGTGTTCCTAGATAGCCTAAATAAAGTATGGGCAGGAAATCTGTATTTCTTTGTTCTCCAGCCTGCAACACAAGCAAAAGCCACAGTGGGGGGGGGGGGCACCATAAAGCTGATCCCAAAATTGAAGGAAGGTGCTGCTTGGTTTCTCATTATTGCTCTACGCTTCCATACTGTGAAAGCTACAGCACAAAACAATATACCTTGTTTAGATGTGTTTCTGAATGATAATGCTAGAGTTGTTGGGTCAGCATCTTTATGATTGATTCTGCATGTTTAATTTTCTTTAATGCTATTTCATTGTGGTACCAAAAACCAATCTGGACCAGTTGGCATTGTCCTAATATAGCAGACAAAGGTACCTTACAACCTATAGTTAGTTATGAGGGTGGAGATTTATCCACTGTGGTTAAATGAAGTGGGTGAGGGCCGGAGGGTTAGCTCAGTGGTTCCAGCGCCTGCCTCGCAAGCGCAAGGTCCTGAGTTCGATCCCCGGTAACCACATATAATGCTGGGCGTGGAGACACGCCCACCAACAGTCAACACCGCATACCACAATGCCGGACATGGTGGCTCATGCCTGTAATCCCAGCACTCGGGAGGCAGAGACAGGAGGATTGCTGAGTTCGTGGCGGCTTGCCTGGGCACCATAGTGAACTCAGGGCCAGCCTGAACTACAAAGTGAGACCCTGTCTCAAAAAGCAAAAAAAAAAAAAAAAAAAAAAAATGAAGTGGGTGAAATTTTTGGGAAAATCCTCACTGTTAAATTGATGTTTAGTCTTAAAATAGAGAATTATCTTTTCCTTTCTTAAAAATCTTAACTTTGATTTATGAAACAAAATGCACCAAAGAAGTTTTGCATGCATTGAAGATGGCATATGAAACTACAAACTCAACTTCTGTTAGCTTCTGATGTAGGACACATAAATCTGGAGAGTGTGAATATGACATCATCCACACCAGCCATGAGAAGGGACAGTACTCAAACTCGGCTCTGTTAAGAGAGTTTTAGCCTTGGAGAAATGAACCATTAAAGCATGTGATAGGTGGTTCACTCCTTGAGATATCTACGCATCATTGTCTGAAACTCTGAATCTGAGACTTTGCATGGGAAAATCTCCAGTGAGGATATGATTAAATTAACTTTTCTCATCTTATACTAGAATATATGAATGGGACCAAAGTAATTACATGGGTCTTCATTAGAAAAGAGAGAGGCAGGAGATGCAGAGGCATAGAAGGAAGTATGAGAACAGAGGCGAACCTCATGGGGGCAAAAACAGACTTAAACAGAGACACAAAGCAAAAGAGAGGAGATAAAAGAGGATATAGGGAAATGCTGTTGTTGGCTTTGAAGATGTCAAAGAAGTCTGATGACTTAGAAGCAAGAAAGAAAAGTATTTCTTGCCTGAAGCCTGTAAAAGGACACCCCTGCCATCACCTTTAAACCAAACAAAATCGCCTTTAGACCTTTGGTCTCTAAATTGTAAGATCATAAACTTACATTGTTCAGTCATTTAGGACGGGGTAAAGTTATGATAGCAATGTGAAATTACTACAGACCACAGGAGAATTTGTTTTTTTTTTTTTTTTTGAGACAGGGTCTTGCTTTGTAGTTCAGGCTGGCTCTGACCTCACTATGTAGCCCAGGCAAGCCTTGAACTCAACAATCCTCCTGTCTCTGCCTCCCGAGTGCTGGGATGACAGGTGAACCACCACGCCCGGCACTGTGGTATGTGGTATTGATTGCCAGTGGGCGTGAGTCTCCACGCCCAGCATTGTATGTGGTTACCAGGGCTTGAACTCAGGACCTTGTGCTTGTGAGGCAGGCACCGGAACCAATGAGCTAACCTTCCAGCCACAGGAGAATTTTTGTGATGTTTGTCAGCCTTAATTTTCTATTTGTTGTTTGTATTTTTCACAGGATGTTGTATCCATTTTGTTTAGAAATTTGAGCTGGTAATTTTGATTGTTTTTCCTTAAAAAAAAAACTATCACAAGATTCATGTATTATCTTGGTTGCATAGAAAAGAGGTTAATTTTGCATCAGTATTTTCTTCTTTGAAAATAATTACAGTATCTTGCCTATAAAACAAGAAAGCACTCTTTTGGGAAATACTTTTGCAAAGACCAAAGCTGTTCTGCAATATTTTTCTTTAATTGTATGTACCTGTTGGCCAGATAATATATACACATTCAACAAAAGAATTCCAGCACATTACAAGTACTTTGGCGTCTGAAATAACTACATGTTGTTTTTCTCACACCGGAAAGGATTTCCTGTGGAAGTTTAGCAATTAAGTCAAACCAGATGCTCCACTTCCACAATAAAGAGTACCTTGGCAGGAGCATTGTAAACCTGTCTACTTGCTTTTATTTAGAAGTCATTAAGCACTACAGCAAAGTAACTAATTGCTGTTGATTGAGGTACTGTAATCACCTAGCGCAGAGTCGGTATGGGAGACAGTACAGTAACAATGAATCTCATCTTTATATGGCAAAAGTCTTATGAAAAGCAAATAAAATACATTCTCTCCTCTTACTGCTTATATTTTAGTAAATCTGAATTCGCTACTAAGTAGAGCTCAATGGGAGTTGGTTAATTTAATAATTTAATATCTCATTCTTAATTGCTGAGGTATTAGAAATTTAAGTTTATTTTTCTATATCTTATGGTCTCTATCAAAATACCTTGAGTTGAAGCATGCAAGTTGGATATGTAGCATCCCAGACTTAGGATGCATTCATTAAAGTGGGTTCTAGATACAGATATGTTCGGGAAATGCCAGAAAGATTATTCTCAGTTATTCCTGTACATACGGCAGAGTGAGAAACACACTTTATTGTCTATCCTCCACTGCATTAAAAATCATTGAAATTCTTATGTTTGTACTATTCAGCTAGTTTATCTTTGCACCTGTTCCCATAATGCTACAAGGAACAATAATTCTTTACAGGAGAATCTACTCATACGCCCTGAAACCCTTAATTTGACAATCGTGTGACCGTTCTGTGTCTCATCTGTTCGTGTGGCTGTCCGCACACGAGACGGGCAGCGGGATCCCAGCTGTGCGAGGCTGGTGTGTGCAGCGTCCCTGGCGGAGGCGGGCGCCGCCTCGGGACCAGGAGAAGGGCGCCCCGCGGTGGGGGGATGCCGGGGTGGGGGTGGGGTGGGGAGGTGAGGTGGGGGTGGGGGGTGTGAGCCCAGGGGACGCGCCTCCCGCGGGGAGCTTTTCCCTCGCGCACGGGTTGGGGTCACACGTGGCGCAGCCTTCTCACCGTGACCTGTGGTGCTCACTTACGTTCAACCTTCGCAACTTTTCCCAGATATCATCCTTTTGTGATGAAATGTGATTTTTAACATCAATATTTTTTTCTTAGAATTGATAATTGAAACGTATGTAAATTTTAAAGTGTCTTCTTGCTATGTTTGCCCAACTTCACATAGAAATTGTCTAAATAGAGGAAATAGATGTTTTATCTACATTTCTCATTAACAAGCATGGGAATCTGGTATTAACAACATTTGTATAATTTGAACAGAATCAAAGAAACATTTGCGAACAAGTCGATGAGGTCTCTGTGTCCTGAATGATGCATTTCCGGCCCACCGAGGTGCACCCTGTGTGAGACTCCTAGTGCAGCCTCGAGAGGGTTGGAGAAAATGCGATGGTCACAGTGGGTGGTGACTCCAGGCGCTAAACCCCCTTTTCCTGGAGGGCTTCTTTCGCGTGGCATTGCTGTGCACTTCAAGAGCAGGAGGAGAGGTAGGACGCGGGTTGCTTTAGTACCATTTTTACTTTGCTCATTTAACTTCTCCTGTTCTTACTACCACTCTATTATTTCAAATTTCTAATCCCCAAATACTCAACTTAGCTTCTAAATATACAAGCATCATAAACTTAGATCTTGAGACATAAGTATGATATTTCTTTTCTGTTTCTCGACGGAGTGTCAAGCTAGAGACTGGCCATCCAAGTGGGCACCGGGGAAGGGTGCGGGTTCGTGCCCCTGGGCATGACAGAAACCATTCCCAAACCAGCCTGTGGGTTTTCACATAATCTCTTCCAGGTTCCTTTCTAGTCGCCCTATTTAACACTTCCTGGAGGTCAGTGAAGACCTGCACAGACGGCAGGACGGCGCAGATTCTGTGGTTCAAGTGAGGGTTGGTCCCGTGCGGTGCTGCAGCCAGGGCTCCGAGTGCTGTGCGGACACGACGGGTGTGCGCAGGGCTGGGGACGTGACAGGCCCGTGTGCCAATGTCACAGCGTGCACTTAGGTAGATGGTGGAGCCGGTGCCCCACTGGCCCCTGACCTACTCAAGAGTCGTAGGAAATACAGCCGGGCGAGGCTGCAGTGGCCTCACAGCGTCCTGTGTGCGCTCATTTTTGTGTCACTAGAGACGACGTGTGTTCATGTCACCGTGATGGTGTCACACTGGTTGTGACAGCGTGGCAGCGTGTTGGAGATAAATACAAGGACTCGGGTCGCACCCCTAGGGGCGGCTCTGCTGACCGACCGCGTCTCCCCTCGTCGTGGGACGCTCGATAAGGGGTCCGCGGAGGAGTAGAGCCCCTTTGGTCCAGTCTCCCTTGGACACCCCGCTTCTGCACGCGAGGCTTTCAGAGGACGTTTTATATCAAAACTCTGCTGTTAGGTAATAGGGACATTTTATTCCCCTGTAATCTTTTGGGGTCATCATACATGTAACATGTCACACATTGCAATGTTCTTCTGTAGTGCATGACTGCGTGATGCTATAGAATGATTACATTATTCCACGGAATATTTTCAGTGTTTTCACCAGCCTCTGCTTCAGCTGGGTATTTTCTCTTTTTCTAAATTATGATACTTCAAAATCACCTCCTGTACGTCACTGCTATTTGAATTAATCATTTTAAATAGTGTATAGAATATTTTAAATTGTTTCAGAATGATGTAGTGTGGTGATTTCAATAGTTCATGAAACAATATCAATTTCCCAACCTTCAGGTTATTCAAGGATGTCTTATTTTAGCCATAATTGTGGTGGATGGAGTTTAAAATTAAAATGTACTTTTAGAACTAGGGGCATTTTTCATTTAAAAGACCAATTTTCTTCCACTGTTGGTAGTTCTTTTAGAATTCAGGATTGATCTATCGTAAATGAAGAGCAGATGAGATGAATTATTTCGTGAAATATTTTCCTCAAATTTGGCAGACATTTTAAATGGAGAAGAAAATGTAGCACTGTACTAAAGATGAGTAATGTTTTATTGACAACTTGATAATCTGTGGCAACAGAGATTTAGGAAAACATGTTCAATAAAGTCACAATGACTATATGTAAGATTGTTCCATGTTTACTAAAGTGGGTTTAATCACTATTTAACATTTTAGTATGGTATTCTAAATATAAAGATGGAATAATATGGGACTGTCATCTGAAATGAGGTATGGCCAGGTTCCTAATGTACCGGAAATTCTGTTGAAAGGAGAAACAGGAACAGTGTAGTCATTTAAAGCAGATTTATGTTGTGTGCATTTCTACCCAGAATTAATATGTTGTAAAAGACTCTGCAGGCATCATATATTCTTTCCCCTATTTTAGTAGGGCATGTTTTGAGTGGGTTTTAGAATTATTTTGCTTAATAATTAAGCTATTTGGTTGGGATTATTTTATAAAACCTTATACAAGTTGTATCTAATAGTTCTCTGGGATATAACAGCCTGAGGATGCAAGAAAATTATGAGAATAGGAACCACATGATTTTTCTCATCCAGACAAAAAAGATTAAGAAGCCAGTACTGCTCTGTATGGTTCATGTTTTATTCTGAACCTGGGACGGCCCAGGCCAAGGCCGCCCTCTGTGGCATTTCCGGGGTGAGCACGTGTTGCAGGCAGCAAAGCTTGTGAGGTTTGTGCTGAGTAGCCCTGGAGCTGGCCTGGAACAGCCCCCCAGAAGCCACCTTCTCCAGGGTCTTCTGACCCTTGAGCCAGTGGTCCAGAGCAGCAGGTCTCAGAGAAGTTGCCACCACAGCTCCTGTTTTCATGTCATCTTCTCCATCCCGTGGACGTGTGATCAAGGAATCTTCTGAACGACACATTCGAAGCGTCAGAAATCCTCCCAGGTCAGTTTCAAACATTTTACGCGGGGATCAGGCTCGCATCCAGGTCTGCGGATTGACTCATGATTCAGTAGGCACAGGCCAATTTCGAAAGGCTGCAGCGTTAAGGTTCCCGTACTGAACGCATGGTTCTCAGAGGCACCAGAATGTGCGACACGCAGAATGTCTTAGAGACTTGGCTTTGTCCCTGATCACTTTGTAGGAATCCTTCACATCAGTATACACCAAAATTTGAAGTTGAAAAAGAGTTTCTATCAGATTATGGTTATATTTCTGTCACTTTTTTTTTTTTTTTGAGACAGGGTCTCGCTTTGTAGTCCAGGCTGGCCCTGAGCTCACTATGTAGCCCAGGCAAGCCTCAAACTCAGCAATCCTCCTGCCTCTGCCTCCCGAGTGAATGTTGGGATTACAAGTGTGAGCCACCTCACCTGGATAACCCCGTCACTTTCTGTGAATGCAGTTTGGTAACACTGTACAATATATGTTATCTAGCTAGTTTATTAGATAAGTTACCTTAAGTAAGTAGCTTTGATTGTTCAGGGAATATAATTTGGCAATTGCACCACGTCTGATATCCTGCTTCTGTTTTTCTTCTCACTTGAAAGAAGAACGAATGTTAGAAAGTATAAAATGATAGATGTTGTTACTTGATCTCCTTGCTGCTGCTTACCCTTGACCTTTCCTGCTTACAGGGCTGTGTGCTTCTCCTGCTTTACCCCCCTTTGTGAGTCCCCTGCTGGTGCCAAGAGAGTACACAACACTTGGTCTCAAGCACTTAATCCCACCTTGGAGTTCGCTGTGCAGCTTTTGTGCGTGGGACTTAGAGTAGGAATCTCAGTTCCTGTTTCAGTGCTCTGATAATACAGTCATTAATTTTTACAAAGTGTATTTCTGATAAGTGCTGTTGATTGAAAGGTTGTTTATTCACTATAATTGAGTGCTTAGATTATAAGCCACAGGGAAATTGTCATGTTATTGGTTGAAAAATCTTGTTTTATGTGCAATAGATGTTGAGAAAATTTGTGTAAGTCAAAGTGTAGTGTTCCAAGCCTGTAATCCCAGGAAGTAGGGAGGAAAAGATCACAAATTCAAGCCCAACCTATTTAGGGAGACCTTGTGTATAAATAGACACACACACTACACCAGTGATATAGCTCAGTACAGAGACCCTGGGTTCAATGAGCAGCATGCACTCACACGTACGTTTGCACATGCACACAGACACAGAGACACACACACACAGACACACATACACACACACACAGGAAGATGAGGATGAAAAAGAAAGTTTGGTGAGGACTAGTCATTTACCTGAAGGACTTAAAAGACTGTACTGTTAATGTCCTCAGTTTTTTGGCAAAAGTGAGTAGAAGATGAAGTGCTGAAAATGATATGAATTGTGCACAGTGGCCCTTGGTCTGGTATGTTCTCTAACAGCAAATTGTGGATATATTCATAGTACTGAGCTATATATAAAATGGCAGAGTGTGTCATTTTCTAGAGCGATGTCCTAAAAGTTGAACCCATTTCCACACTGACCTCAAATCTAAAACTTATTTTCTCTATGGATATGAGACAAAACTTCTAATTCTGTCATTTAGTCTGTGAAGTCTTAAATGACTTTAAAAGCACCTATTATTCTAGCCCCTTCCCTATTCTTCTTTATACATTTTGAGCTTCTTTCAGCTCGAAAGTATTTATGAAATTTAGATTTACAGGTTTTTGTATAAATTTGTAAAATATGATTCTCAGTATATGCCTGAGTAAAGAGCTGCTGCTGTGACTGTCCAGGAGGTGTTAGTCATTTCTGATTCCCAGGGAGGCCCACGGTGTGGAAAAATGGGTCTCGGTATTTCAGCTCTCAGAAGTATGATCCTTAACTCCAGTGGAGCTGCTCTTACACTGTGCCTCCGGCACGCTTTGAACCACAAGCATATCGACACTGTTTGCAGTTTTTCATATTTCTTGTTCTTTTTCTTCATAGGTTTGTTTAGACAGTACTGTATTTTCCTCATTGAAATGCGTTTCGCAAGTTTTCTTTCTTCCCCTTTTATGAACCTCTGTAACACACTACAGGCATCACCTTTCTAGGAAGTTTTCTTTAAGCTCTGAAGATGCAGGAGACAAAACTCCTTGGTGCTACTAAAATAGCTTTCATAAGACATTGCTGCTCTTCATAATATCCAGTAATGCTGACATTTCTGAGTGCTGAGGGTGTATTTAATTTTGAGTTTATAGTAGCTATCCGTTTACTAAGGAGTGGTTTAAAATGAATGAGAAGTATAGAAGACGTAATTGAATAAGTGTTCAGGATTAAAATATTCTTAGTTAATCTATTTTCAGTATTGAGCTGCTTAAACTTTGAAATGGGGAGAGCATAAAAATGTAGAGCTTAGTGTAACTAAGTGAAACACATAAATTTAACCATGGGACTTTTGTAGATTCTAAACTCAAAATATAAAGAAATTAATCTGACTCTAGAAAAAGACATCATTAAAAAATAGGTACTTAAAACAACTTGAAAAAGTCTTCTATATCTGACATTGCTAAAAACTGAATTTTACATGAACTGCTTTGGCCTCACTCTTCCATTTGTTTTAATATATAAAAGTCATCTATCAGAAGCCTTCACTATTAATTTGTTGATCATTCAGCAAACATATTACAACAATTTATTTCAGAAAATAAAGCAGAAAACACTTCTCTAGTCATTTTATGAAGCTAGTAACTACTTAAAAATTAGACAAAAGTACTGTATGAAAATTATAGACACATACATATGAGCATTATGCGATCATTATTAACACCCTATAAAGATAGAATACATATATATGTAAAAAGAATGGATAAATAATTACCAGTGATCACTAAGTGAGGTTTTTCCATGAATGCAGTTTTGACAACATCCTACTAGAATCTGTAGGAAAAGCCATGTGATCATCACAGTAGACCCTTAAACAGATTGGCACAATGCTCATTTATGTTCATGACTTTGAATCAGCTGGAAACAGATACATAATTTGTTATCATGCATTGAACATCTATGAAAAACCCACAATTAATATGAGTACCACAAAATAATGACCAATTTATTTGCCCCAACCCTAGATAGAAGTCTTCATTAAATATTCCATAAATATCCTATGAGAGAATACAAGGCATGGATCTTACTTATTACTGTGAGCAAAAATATTCACCAGTAGAGTATAATCTGCAGGGACAGAGAGCAGATCAGAGTCTTTGTGTGTCTGGACTTGAGAATGGGTAGGAAGAAAAATAAAGGAACCATCTGGACTGAATGAAATATTTTGATTTTGGTTGTAATTAGACAAGTGTACAAGTTGGTGAAAACTCAGAAATGTATGTGTAAAAGGAATGGATGTGTATCCCATTTAAGTTAACACCTCAAAATGTACATATAAAAAAGAATGTACTGCCAGGCATGGTGGCTCACGCCTGTAATCCCAGCACTCAGGAGGCAGAGGCAGGAGGATTGCTGAGTTCAAGGTTTGCCTGGGCTCCATAGTGAGCTCAGAGCTAGCCTGAACTACAAAGCGAGACCCTGTCTCAAAAAAAAAAAAAAAAAAAAGAATGTACCTTGTTTTAGTATTGCCTAGCAGAATAAATTCATACATACATGTACCAGTTCAATTCATAACAAGTTATGTCTGAAAATTCTTCTCCAATTCTATCTTAAATATTGAGTATTTGAAATCCCTCCTTTAAATTCTCCAGCATGTATTTTGTCTTGCACAGTATTTTGCACTGTTTTGTAGGATTTAATTGCAACACAGCAAATGAGAATATTTTTCTTCATCATAGACATAAGCTGTTTACAGTAGGTTTTCTTCCTTGTTGATTACCTAGGATGAGAAATAAAATATCCCCATACCAATGTGAAGTCAGTCTCTTGCTTAACAATTTTGCCAGCAAACTGATAGAAGAGTCATGGTTCTGACTTACTTTATAATCTGATGTGTTTCACTCTTAACTCTTAATAAGTGCATGTCTACACACCTACTTACACACACACACACACACACACACACACACACACACTCCTGACTTGTTTCCCATTTGTCTGGCTAAGGGTTTTCATCCATTAAAGAAATACTTCAGAAACCAACAATTTGAAGTGGTGTACACAATGAAGTTTGCTTGTTCTGACCCTAAGTTGAATTGTAAAAAGTCATATTTCTGTTTTCTGCTCTTGCTGAAGTATTTTATGGCACTAAATGGCTTTGTTGGATTCTCTTGACATCATTGTTTACTGAGAGTGACATTGCTTCTTTTCATATGTTCTTGTGCTCAAGTGGCCATCAGCCACTGTCCACTCTTCATTCAATTCCTGCTTTCTGTTGGATGGAAAAGCTCTTTACTGTTGTTTTTCAAACACACTGGTTTTATCTGTATTATTATTCTTTTTGAAAGATGGATGGTGCTTGTATGTGTTTATGAGCATCTCGAGAGTGCATTTTGCTTGACTATTTAGGTCAGTATCTCCTTAAAGTGAACTAATAGTTTTCAACACTCATCACTTCATAAATAGCAGGACAAAGAACTGGAGATGCAACATTTCATTTCTTTTTCCTTTTCTCCTCTTTCAACATTATCTTTTTGTGGACATATGGCAGCCCACTGCTTCCCAAGCCAAGTTTCAGTGGTGGCCTTCATAACTCATTCCTCCTTCTACCCCAGCTTACACCTACAATTTAGGCAAACCTATTGCAGAAGGTTTTTTGTGCCAAAGATGGAAGAAGTCTGGATGAATATATATACCTGTTAACCTCTCTTCAATTCTCATTCACTGGCAATAAAGCTAGACTTATTACAGTCATGTTAAAGCCAAGTTCTTTTAGAATGATGATTCCAAAATAGTCTTGCTGTTGTGATGGGAGATGCTATGTACTCATAAAAGCATATATATTATATATATAATATATATATTATATATAATATATATTATATAATGCATTTTATGCATTACATAAAAGCATATATATTATTGGGAAGTAAACAAATATTAAAAACAAGTACAGTCCTGTTACTCTGCCACTTTCATAATGTACATAACAGACTGATTAACCTAAATATATGATGATAGATATGATATTATATTAGGCAACCGCACCTGTAATGTACTCTAAAGTTGTCACACCCATCACAGTTTTGTATTGCCAATTATTAGTTATAAGATCTTGTTTAGGTTTTTAAACATTTTGAACTTTGGAAGTCTCTATGAGGTAGAAAAACAATATTTTTCTGGAAGCCTTTCATAGTGATTTGATGAGGAGCATAAAAAATATTTTTGATAAATTTGCTTTGTAATGGTAGAGATATGCACAGTTTAGAAATTATCAGTTTTATGATTTAGACATTTTTTAACCAGTGCCTGGGGTAACTACCCTAGGTATAATAAATATTTTATTATAAATAAATATGCTTCAAATATTACTATGTTGACATTTTCTGTTTCCCTAGGGATAGATGTAGAATTATTTTATTTTTGTTTTTTCTAATCTTAATTTTATGTATTGAGAAAAATTTTATCTTCTAGAAAGTAAATAATCCTAGAATTTTTATACATACAGATTATATATACATATATATATGTAGATATATACTTATATCTAAGTATGCATTACATAGAAGTTTAAAATAAGTGATAAAAAGGAAAAGAAAAAGTTTTGGGTAACTAAGCAATCCAGATGACACTCAGGGTTCCCGAGAGTAAAGAATAGCTCTGCAGAGTAGTTTCCATTATTAAAGTGATTCTAAAACGATTTTACCAAAAATTCTCAGACTACATTAAAATGAACTTAAGTTGTACTGTATTAATTCAGTTATTAATTTTTATTAGAGACAGTAGGTAGAGTACAGAGTTAGGAATTTCTTGCTTTATTGTCCAAACCCAAATATCAATGTAAATAAGCACAGATTTCACAGGGTCAAGACATAATATCTTAGCCATTGGGCAAAAGAAAGATTCAATAGCTGATTTGAAGATGTTAATACCACTAAAATCTATATCCCCATGTGATAAACACCACGTCAGTTGTATAATGAAATGCGGTTGAAAGGGATGTACATGTTATTTATTATATGCATTAATACACAAGCAGATTGTGTATATGTTCACTTTGCATTTTTTTTTTTGGTGGTACCTGGATCAAAATCGGGCCCTTATACTTCCAAGGTAGGTGCGGTACCACTTGAGCTAACCCCCCCCGCTTTTTTTTTTTTGCAGTACCAGGGATTGAACTTGGGTCCTTGTGGTTATAAGTAGGTGTGGTACCACTTGAGCTAAACCTTTGGCTTTTTTTTTTTTTTGCAGTACTGGGTGTCAAACTGTATATTGTTGTGTTTAAGCAATTTTTGAAACAAGCTGTGACCTAAATTAAGATTAATTAATTATAAAATAAAGTAATAAAAACCCCCAAATTCATGCTGATGACTTAAAGAAAATAAAGAAATGAACATGTATGACCATTTCACATTTTACAGTTTTCAAATGATCTGCAGAAATGTTCTGTCTTTTAATGATAGCCTCATTACTGCTTAGGTGAATATTTATTATTTCTGCCTGAGGTAGAACATTTGTTTCTTTTTTATCCTATTGTATAAATGGAGGTATAACCTTAGTACATGATATGAAAGCATTTCAGTGGCATGAAATAATAGTAAACATTTATATTCCTCATCTTCAAAATTTGACTTCATAACTTGCTTTTTATGTCTTAATGTATCAAAAAGGCCTGCACTGTGGAAAGGTGTTAGGTATATAAGTACTCTTGTTATTACTGTTCAAGCCTCTGGTGTTTAATATCATACCACACTGGGGCAGCAGTCAGCAAGATTAGTTTTCTTAAATCTTTATCACCACTAAGTATCTTGTGTTTGGCTTTTACTTGAAAGGATTACAACTTACTTTTCTTTTCTTCATACATTTAGTTTCAGAATTATCACCTGTTTTTAGTTTAAATATGAAAAGCTAATATGCAGATAGCTCTGATTCATTGACAAAACGTGGATACCAGATCGTATTGTAACATAAATGACATATCTTTAATATAAGTATTTTAAAAGTAAAGCAGAAAGGAAAAAGGGTTTTTTAAAAAAAATTATGTACTACATTTTATATTTTTTACTCTTAGAGCAATTAATATATTTTGGCATTTGATATTTTCCATCAAAATCTGATAATTCTATTTTTAGTGTATATAATATCAGTAATTTAGAGTCAAAATATAGACTCTAAAGATACAACCATTATAGCAACTCAAATGTATCAATTCATTTTCTGTGTCTTATATGAATATTTTGACCTTCTAGGTATGGAAGTTGTATCATCCCCATGAAAAAAATTAGTTCCAGATATACTTTTCTCTGACACCATTGATACTTACTAACATAAATTTCTACTTTATATTGAAGATATTAAAAGTGTAAACATTTAAAATGTGAAAATGTTTCTCTGACATGTTGCTAAGAACATGATGAATAAATAAGCCAGTCTATGAGCAAGACAACAAAGTGACTTTTTTCATGCAAAGATATACTATTTGCTTTCAAATATTTATTTCTTAGTTATGGCCGCTTATGATTTTGAAAAAGTCTCATGGGAAAATTAGTTGAAAGATATTAAAATGAATTAAAAAATTAGAAGAAATAGTACATTAGAGTCTATTAACTGGAGGATGTTACAAACTATGGTACTAAGATACTAACAGTAAAATATGTGAAAAGCTTTTAATTGGAGTTTGAGAACGTTTTTGATTAATTGTGATTGATTAATCCCTAGAGAAGTTAAAATAAGCAATTTCTGAAAGAGTTCTCTGTGTTTTCTAGCATTTTTCAAGCATGTTTCTTCCTCTTGTTTAGTTTATGTCTATATTGTGATCTTTTTCTCTAAACTGTTATCTCATCTTTTCTTATTAATGGTAAATCATTTTTCTCTGATTAGAGACTCAAACGTCAGGCAAATGTTATATTTTCATGATCTTTGAAAGAAAGTGAAATGAACATTTACATATGCACATTTCCTGAGCATCAAATGTGTACATTTTACCTTTGGACATTCACAGAAATGATCTACATAACAACAAATAAAGTTGATCTCTTCAGCTTTCATTGTAGCTGTTAATTCAGATGTTATCATTTTGTGTTTGGCAGAGATACAAAGTTCTACTTCATTTACCCAAGCACAAGTATTAGCAGTACCACTAGGGAGAGTCAACAGAAACTGAGAAATGGGAAAATTATACAGTGGAAAGAAGTCCTTAGGTCTTGTAGACCATTGGATGGCACAACTGAAGTCAGGCCATCTAAAGCAGGATGAGTGTTCAGTTTGTCTTGGAAGCACATTTGACTGTGTCTGGCTGATCATGGGTTGCACGTGGAGGTCAGAGAGAGGAGGCTACTGTCACTGACCATTCCAGGTTGACTGTTGCAGATGTTATGATGCACTCCTTTGAGTTTTGCTGCGGAGATTGTGGCCTGAAATGTTTTGTCATATACTGTCTGACCATTCTATTTGCAAATTCAAAGACTCCTTTCCTTGTTAGCTATTGTCTTAATGTAATAGGTGAATCAAAGCAGAGAAATCTAAATCATTGCTACTAAATATTCACTTGTTCCGCTAGTCAGATATATCATAGAAACTTCTTGATTTTTTTTTTTGTACCATTGTGATAATCATTTGGAAAGGTAGCATTTGTGAAACAATCTTGTAGGATCCTAGGTAGAATGGCTTGAAGCAGAATTATAATCAGGATATCAAAAGTAAGAGAATACATTGCTCTGTGAGGAACTTTGGAAGTAGCATCTCAGTTACCCAAGTTAGGCCAAGAAAACAAATCTAAAAGGCCATGAAGATAAATCTCAGAGTCTCAAGTGATTTTTCTTAAGTTGATAGCTACTTCATTAATCCAATACAGAAAGAAGTATAAACAGTGGTACAAATGCCACCATGACTTAACCAACAAGAAATCTAGAGTAGTGGCTTTGTACATTTCTTTACATTTCTTTGACATAAAGTGAGTCATGTTCTCTATGGGGTAAAGGTGTTACCGTTGATGACAAGACAGTCTTTTTCTTGGAAGTTTTCTATTTGTAGAATTCGTACCACTGGGGAATACTCCTTGTTACATAAGCAATTCGATTTTTCTTCCAAGTAGAGTATCTCCATGTCTCATTTTGGAATTTGTATCTCTGTTTTATATTTCATCCTTTCTGATTCTAACATGTTTCAAAATGCAACTTCTAAAATGAGTGAAGTGAAAGTCTGAACCACGTTAGGACTGGATTACAGAAAAAGGGTTACAGAGTCTAGGAATATGAAGAAAAAAGGGAGTAGTTCACAGCAGAAAACTGCAAACAAGTCCTTGTATTGTTTGGGTTACATATTTAAATTTTTGTCATTGTCTCACACATGGCAAATATTTGGCCCATGCCTAAAGAATTTTACTGTTCTGATTGGTTATTTTTCTGGGAGAAAGGCATTCCGGTCACACTTTGACTTTAATTTGTAGAGATGTGGGTTTAAGGACATCAAATTTCTTTTGGATTCATTAGATGAGACTAGACACTTTCAGAGGTTTTTATAATGGAAGTTGGGTTGCAGGTATCATGTCCCACAGCTTGTTTGAGGGCAGTTTGACTGCTTTGCTGATCTACAGAACACCAGGGTAAGTATGTTCCGTCCTAACGTTTATCAGAAAGGAGAAAGACACATGGGTGCAGGTCAAACAGTTGTATGGAAGATAAAATTTGAAGGTAAAATTTTAATAATTAAAAAGCAAGCGATTTCAATATTAGACATTATATTCACTGATAAATAAGCACTGATTATTTTGATAAGTATACTTTGTTGGGTTCTCCTCATAATTTTCCTGTGTCTAGAAATTTTATCCACGCTTAGGAGGGCAGATAGCAAGATCTATCCAGTGTCTGTGGAATGCCCTGAATATAAAGGAGAAAGGAAAGATCTATCCACAGCGCGCAACATAATTATGTTTAGATATTTCCACTCACATCTCCACATGCTATAGCTCTCAGGTAATGTTCAGTTCCATTTTCAAAGAGAGATTCTTCCTAGAAAATATACAGACTGGTACCACAGACCAGGAAAGTGCTCTTGTGGTTGTGATGTAATGAGCCTATGGATCACAGGCAGGAAGAAGCTTGGCAAAGGTGGTTGTTTTGACTGTAGGAAGAGCAGTATCCACTTATCCTAAAGGCTGAACAGGCTATCTATAGAGTTGAATCACCTTCAGTGTTAAAGTAAGAATATAGCAGTCTTCTTTCTTCATACTCAGCATTTCTGATTTGAGACGTTTCTCTTTATCTTGACTTTTTTTTTTTTTTGGGTCAGGGTCTCACTTTGCATTTCAGGCTGGCCCTCAGCTCACTAGTAGCCCAAGCAAGTCTCAAACTCAGCAGTCCTCCTGTCTCTGCCTCCCTAGTGCTGGGATTACAGGCGTGAGCCACCAAGCCCAGCACTGTGGTATGTGGTATTGATTGCTGGTGGACTCAGGACCTTGTGCTTGCAAGGCAGGCACTGGAACCACTGAGCTAAATCTCCGGCCCCTATCCTTCCATTTTCATGTAGATATCCTGGTCAATAGATGGTATATTAGGAGCAAGGCCGTGTGTTTATTTATTTATTTGGGGTCTTATTTGAAAGTCCTGCCATGTTATATAGCTGAGATACATTGTAGTTTTGGAAAGAGGAGCAGAAATTCAGGATATGTACAGTGCTTCACTGACCTCTGATGGCATAGACTGATCATCTTACATTTGGAGGCCTGGCTTGCTGGACTGGCTGTGGTAGAGATTGTGGTTAGATTGTGTGATCATAACATGGCCTGTTTTTCACTTGGATAGTTAGTTTCTTAATACCTGTCCCAGTAAAAATGCTGCTTGATATTTATCAAACTACTGTATGATTGGCACGTGATTTGACACTTCACATTTTTTGAAAACTTACAAAAATACAATGCGATTGAATATTATTAGGCTAAGTTTATCAATATTTTAAGAAACCTACTTGTGTCCATATATGTAAATAAGGGGACTAGTGACTGACTGTAATAGCTCTGGTCCGCAGGTGTATCATGTATACTCAGATGTACCATACATATACACTGTGCATGGACATATGATTACTTATAAAAGTATAATTAGAATATGGAAGCAAGAAGTACTGTGAGTTGACAAGGTTCATGTGGTCTATACCTGTATAATTTCCGGTTCTGAAGTCAATCTCGCCCAACATGACCCACGAAAATATATCCACTTTGGCTTCTTTGAACACGAGTAGTTCGATTCCGCCACTTGCTATAACTTCAGTGTGCTTAAGAAATTTTTCATTCATTCTACATATATCAAAAGCATATATTTCCAAATTTATGTAAAATCAATTTAACTTATTTGAAAAATTTAAAAGTCCAATTTCCTTACCACTTTCTAAAATCTAATCAAATCTGTATAATTTTGTATGTGTTTTTAAAGATAGTGAGAAACAGCTTATCAGAAAGAGCTGTAACTGTACTTGCTTACGGATTTGTGTCATGTAAACACTCTCAGAATAAACAAGTCCATAAATTCTTCCAAAAACCAATACTTTGATTGTTTAAAGAGAGCTTTTCTTGTTTTCTTCCTTTTAGTCTTCTGTCCCCAAACTACTAAATTCAGTGAAAGGAATATGTCCCAAACACAGTTCTTGAATTTGAGAAATATTTTGAAATATTTTAAAACTTGTGATTGCATGGTACATGTCTCTAAGACACAGTGAAGATTCAGTAGGAAGTCACTTCTGTTTGCCTTCTCCATACATGAAATCTGTAGTGAACAAACAGATGTGAAAAATTGTAATGAAGAAGAATAATTGCTACAGCTGGGCTATGTGGGAAAACCTCCCTAGACATCTTGAACTTCTGCCTTTTAGTCTTCTGTCCTTTAGTCCTTTTAGTCTTCTGTCCCCAAACTACTAAATTCAGTGAAAGGAATATGTCCCAAACACAGTTCTTGAATTTGAGAAACATTTTGAAATATTTTAAAACTTGTGATCGCATGGTACATGTCTCTAAGGCACAGTGAAGATTCAGTAGGAAGTCACTTCTGTTTGCCTTCTCCATACATGAAATCTGTAGTGAACAAACAGATGTGAAAAATTGTAATGAAGAAGAATAATTGCTACAGCTGGGCTATGTGGGAAAACCTCCCTAGACATCTTGAACTTCTGCCAAAGAGAGAGCGTTTGAAAGCAGTCTCCACGCCTGGCCACGCCTGGGCCAGGTAGGTCCTCCATATATGCTGATCGATCTAAAACCACTCTCACTTGACACAGTCTTTGGAACTATTCCTTTGACAACTTTATTTTGCCTAATTAATGTTAGAATTTTTCCACATTTAGTCTGAACAGTGTTGTGCAATGCACTGTGTGCTTTTATTGAAAAGAGAAAAAAATTTCATCACATTCAGAATGAATGAATGAGTATGAAATAAAAAGTCCCAGTGATTATTTTCCTCACGACTCAGGTAGAGCATCGTTTTTATTGATGAAATGGACCTCTTGGGGGATATAACATAAAGTGTTACTTTCAATGCATCATTTTCTTTTTCTTTTGTGGTACTGGGGATCAAACTCGGGCTCTTGTGCATCCATGGTTGGCGTGGTACCACTCGAGCTAAATCCCCAGCAATGCGACACTGTAAACTGTTGCTCCATATGTATCGTTGTACCTTATTTTTTTTCTTCCCAGGTAGAATTAACTTGAATGTTTCATACACGTGATAAAGGTCTATTGCATCTTTTAAACATTTTTTTTCCAAATATCAAATTGTGCACCTACAGAGCACTGGCCTATTTCAGCACTGCCTCCTTTCTTTCTTCTCTCCCTTTTCCCTTCCTTTGTCCTTTCTCTTCCCTTCTTTTCCTTTATCATTTATTGATATTTGGAGACTTGAAGATGTTCTTCTCCAGTTCTTAATAAAATGTGTCTTAGTTGTTCTAAATCATGCACATTTCACTATGCTGCGGAGCAAGAGGACTGCTTCCAGCTGTGTTTGGTGCATGCTTTGGTCAGTCTTTGTGCTCTGGGCAAAAAGTGCTTCACACTGGAGGCATAAAGTAGTTTAATTGTACTCATAGTCTCATAGTGTCAGAGGGCGTGGCCCATTGTTTTTTGGCTCCAGACAGAAAATGGTTTCCTCCTATTCTGCAGACTGTTTTATAATTCTTCTTTTTTTTTGGTTTTTGCAGTGTAGAAGCATTTGAAAACCAAACCAAACAAACAAATAAAAATAAACACTTTGCTTATACCACTGTCTTGAAGTTGTTCCATATCCGTTGATTTTGTAGTTTTTAGATCTTACAATAGATCTTTTTTTTGTGAGAGTAGGAGATGAGGTCAGTTTCATTTTCTATAGTTTTCTCAAATGCGTTTAGTGAAGAGATGATGTTTTCCTCATTGTATGCTTTTGATGCCTTTGCTGAGAGCTGTGATCATAGACGTGTGGATATCTTTTGGCGATGTCTATAGAGTTTCTTTCGTCTGCATATCTGATTTTATACTCATACATACTCTCTGGGCATCATGTTTCTACAGAGTGCCTTGAGATTAGGTACTGTGGTACCTATATCTTTGCTCTTTTTGCTCAAGATTCTTATTTAGTGTCATCTTTGCTCCCATGTAAATTCTGTGATGGTTTTTAATTCTCTAAGGAACACTATTAGTCTTTTATGGGGATTACATTGATTAATTTTGCCTACTAGGCAAATTTTGAAATATTAAATTTTCAATCTATAAACAATGACAATCTTTGTTTTTTAGTATCTTCATTTTCTTTTATCATTGTAGAGGATTTTCTAATTTTGCCGTGAATTTCTATTTACTTAGATTTTTTCTAAGATATTTCTTTAGCTATTGTTAGAGGGATGGCTTTTATGTTTTATTTCTCAACCTTTTTGTTATTTGTTTATATAAAATGCTACTGATATTTGTGTGTTGATTTGTGTCCTACCTTTTTATAGAAGATGTTTATAGAAAATGAAGCCGGGGGAGAAAAGATACATTCCATGTGAATTAAGAATAAAAATGAGTAGGATTTAGTTTACTTATCATGGACAAAATTGGCTTTAAGGCAAATGATATGCAAAGAGAATTTTAAAAAAGTCACTGTAGCACAAAGAGAAGTTATAACTGTTGAAATATTTATGAACCTGATGGAATATCCAACATCATGAAAACAGACCATTAAATAGAAAAATAAGCACTAACACAATAATGATTGAGGTGTTCAGTATTCTAGTTTCTTCTAAAGAAATTTCATGAATGAAAAGCAACAGAGCTAATGCTGTGCTACAAATCAGGTGAACTTACCAGACACTTATGATACATTTCACAGGTCCAGGCTCTCCATTCCTTTCTTTGGAATGCCAATGATACTCTAGCATAGATATTATATTAGCCACCCAGCAAGTCCCAACAAATTTAAAAAATGAAGTCATACCATTTATTTTTGACAACATGGAGCAAAAGTTGAAATATAAATAAAATATATAAAATAGAATCAAAAACACTAAACTTTAGAAAAGATACAGATGTATGGATACTGAACAACAGTTCTGAATGAGCAATGAGTCATTGAAATCATAATATCAATTTTTTAAAAAATTCTCACTATGAATGAAAATAGAAAAACAACACACCAGTTTACAGATAGAGTAACAGTAATATGAAGAGGGAAGCATAGCATGAGCACTTACATAAAAATGAAATCATAAAATAAGCAACAGTAATGATACCTCTGAAGGACTTAGAAACGTTATGAACAACCAATCCTACAATTTATATAAAGAGAAAAATGACAAAACTCAGACCAGAAAGTAAGTGAAACAGAAAAAAAAGTAAGTGAAGAGCTGCTGTTTTGAAAAAGATAAAACTAAGAAGTCTAACCTAGAAAAGGCAGAGACAATTTAAAATGCAATTAGAGATGAAAAAAGTAGACATTATTATAATCAATAAAGTAGACATTATTATAATTAAAGGATCATTAGGAACTCATAACCAATTCTTTAACTAGGAGACGTGGGACAAATGAATAAATTATGTACAATACAACCTACAAACAGTGAATTCTGAGAATATAAAATTCTGAATGAATTAATAACACATAAGAGGATCAAATCAGTAATAAAAAATGTCTCCTAACAAAAACGCCCAAGACAAATGAAGTTTACTAAAGCTTTAAAGAATATCAGTTCTTCTTGAATTGTTCCAGAGAATTAAAAGACAGGGAATCCTTCCAGTCTTGTTCTGTGCAGCTAATACTACCGTGATACCCACGCCCTACAAGGATAAGCACAAGAAACTGTAGAACAGTGCCCTTGATGAACACAGTTGCAAAAACACGCCAACAGAATGCAAAGTGAATCTCACAGCAGATCAAAAAGATCACATTTGAATCAAAGACGTAAGCATAGTTAAAAAATTATAGAGACTGAAAATTCAGAAGTAAAAGAAATTATAAAAGAAAACTAGTAATTCAAGTTATTTCATGAACTAATGTCAAAGAAATGTATACAAAAGAAATTATGTGAAAATTTAAATATTTCTGTAGTTCTGCTTATAAATCTACACATGTGAAGAAAATTATAATTTTATATGTAACTATTATTGAGTAAATTTATTACTTCCCTAGTTAAATCTATTGAAATAAAACAATCATTCCATGTATTAATCATTTGACAAATGCATTTTTAACTAAATGATACTATTAAATATTTGCATAACTAGATGAAAGTATTATAATTCAGGTACTTACTGTTTATATTATTGTACTTTAATAAAAGGAAATATCAGAAATCTGTCATCTCTGAAAATTATTGTACCTTAAACTCAAAATAATTTAAGTAATTAAGTGAAAATATAGATTAGTAAATAATTCATATATATATATGAAAAATATTTCTTAATATATGAAAATTTAAGACACAACACATGCAGACTTAAAAATTAAGTCAGGGCTTTATGATATAAAGTGATGTTAGCAATATTACATTGTTTAATCTTGGTGCCAACCTTCCTTTAATTTACCAGATAGTCTGAAAAATAGATTATAGTTTTCCTTTCAATTAAATTTTAATATTATAATGCCTGAAAACATCAGGGGAAGTATTCAGAATGCTATTTACAGAAAATTTACTGAGTAATTATTTTATTAATTTTCATGACTTTCATATTCAAAAACTTGGAACTACTGTAATTGACATTCAAAGTATTAGTTTAGCTAGATTGACATGATTTCCTGATCAGTACATGTTAGCACATCATTTGTTTCATGTCCTTGTGTGTGCATGCAGGTGTGCACACCATGTCTTTGTATGTGTATAGGCAGATTCATTTGGGGCAAGATATTCATCCTTAAATTTTTCAGCATCTGTCTGAAAGATCATGGCCATTCACATAAGAAACCATAAATGAAAAGACTCCAGATATTTAATATTTATGTGGTATTCTAATATACTCTGTCTCTATTTTCCCATATATTATTAGCATCCAAATTGAATTTGAATGGCTTTTGAATTTTTTGCGCTTTGATTTAATCTAGATTCCAATAACAAATCACATATTTGTTCAGTTTTCACAGACTATGTATTTTTAAACATTTTTCATATCCTTAATAGAATTTTTGATATTTTTAAAATTTAATTCTCTTGATAGCAACACTTGTAATATGTGTATCGTATGAGTCTCAGGCTCTGATAGGAAGGTTTCCTTTGATAAAGGGCTGCTGTAGTAGATTAAATATTGATGTTTTTATTAGGTATGTATCATTAAAATTCCCCACATTTACCGTTTTTTCATCTTTGAAGTAAAGATTTCTGTTTTCTTCATGAACATGTGAAAATTGTACTTTCAGTGTTATTAGAGCTCTTAGAGGATGTTTGCAACTAGATGTTAGTATGTTGTTATTGTACTTTACTCACTGACTTTGTTTATGGGGAGGAAGGACATAATAAATGTCCAAACTCAGTGTGCTCTGGAACCCTATAGTGATAGAGGACATGACATATCCTTGCTAGTAACTATAAAGTACAGGTGTGCTGTCCGCTTAGTAAGATGGTTTTTGCCAGACAGTAGTTGGACACTTCCAACTGAGGGCTGTCTTCAGTCCTTCTGGGTCCTAATTATACCAGTAGAAACAGCGCACAAAAACATTACTTGAAAAAAATATGAATGAAACAGAGTCACTGAATATAGAAAATTAGCATTAGTATCTCATACGTATTTACCTATACAGATTTTTATTAGAAACTGAGAAGTATGATAAGTTTAAACAAAGTTCTAATTCTAGCATAACTCTCAGGATGATTTGATGAAGGTATTGTTTAGACCGGGTGATGGATGCATGCATGTAACCTTTCACTGGTTCTCTCCTAAAGGCAGACATCATAGAATGTGGAACATAGGATAACAGGTCACAAAATGCAGATTGAGGGGAGTCTAGTATGCATCTCAGTAGCATGCAGAGTATGCAGCTTAATTCAGCAGGCTTCAAAAGGCAGGTTCACTGGAACTAAAACGAATATATAACACACTGACAAAAACTTTTTCCAGAAGAATTAGAAATCACAAAGTTAGAGTTTGATGAATTTTGTCCCTTTTGCATAGAAAAAGTATATAAATATCTTTACATAGATCATGTTCTTCTGCTTTATTTCCATTGTTTACCTAGTTTGTGAAGATACTTGTTTAGATTTAAAAATGAAATCACACTTAAGTGACACTGTTGTATTAGTATTTCACTTTAAAAAGTAGTCATTTCTTATAGCATAAGTAAATGTGCAGAAACATAAAGTGGCTAAAGTTAAAGAGTAAAAAGTATTATTTACATTTCTGAACTTAATATTAAATATGAAAGATGAATATTTCCTCATAATTAATCCAAAATTATTTCAAAGATTAGTGAGACATTCCCTGTTACCCTCTTGTGTTCTCACATCCTAATTATTTTGAAGATAACTATTCAAATATTATTTCTCTTCTTTGTTTTGCAGCTGTAACATTAATTTCCTAATTCATTTCCATTGTAGTTGGCTGTATCATGTGGAGGAAATTAGTTGGGTACAGCCCCACGTATGGACTCCCTGTTCAAAAACTATAAAAGACATACTGTTATGGCAATAGCTGCTTTGCAACACAAGAGGGTCTTTCTTGTTCCTCTTGTAGACATTACCTTTCTATTTCACGCCCTGTAATATGGAGACTTCATAGTCATTATGTCAGGATGACTTCTGTCAGAATATTATTTTTTAAAAACTTTAAACCCAGAATCACTGATCTACATGCACATGCACATCTACATGCAGAAATTTTTACTGAAAAACTATTTAAAGTACTACAAGGCAAATGTAATTTCAGTGTTCTTAAACTTAAAAATTCAAAAGTTTTTAAAGTGAAGATAGTAGAGAAAAATTTTAAAGTTTATAATAAGTATAGAAAACAATGACTAGATTTCAGGGATGGAAACCGGAATTATTTTTATGTAATAGTTTCTCATCCTGAAGCTGCCCATGGGAATTCAGCAGTGCACAGGAAGCCACGTACTCCGGATTGTTTCAGTGAAAACCAATCTTCTTTCTTGGCCTAAACACTTCCCTTTAGAAAGCACTCTCACCCTGGAAGTGCCAGGTGGAGATGCTAACCTGAGTAGCTTCGCCTTCTCTGGCTGTGTGACAAGTAGTGCCCAGTGCGCAGCGGCACCCGGCGTACGTCCTGCCTAGTTCTGCAGTGGAAGTTGCTTCCAGCAGGATGGAACGTTTGGCTCAGGATCTCAGAAAGCTGCAGTCAGAATCTCAGGGAATCACGACTCTTACCTGGACAACCTTGGAATAAGGTGCTTCGAGCTCATTCCAGGTGTTCGGGTCTCGAGGCCGGAGGGCGGAGGTCCTTCTTTCCGTTGGCTGTTTTGTGGGGACACTCTGCAGTCCTGGAGGCTCCTTGTATTTTATCCCCACGTGGCCAGGGTCCGTTTTCCAAGAAGGAAAGACAATTCCATAAGTGAGTACCTTTTATGATTAGAATTTCAATTGGCTTTTAGAAAAAGCCCCTTCAGTTGGTATCATGATATATTTTTTTTTCAAAGGGCACAGATTCATTCCAGAGTGTACAAGGAATTCTGAGATGTATGGTAAAGCACTGCATGATTATTTTAATTCCAAAACAACAGACTATATGTTTTAACCTTATTCACTGGACATAACAAGTAGAAATAGGAAATAATATCTAAAAAATATCCTTACACTCTATCATATGCTGTAATACGAGTGTACATTGTGTTAAATGATTTTGTGGTCGTCTTTTACGTGTACTGTTTGTATGAATATATTTTTTCATAATCAACAAAAATTCCCATTTTTAAAATTGTGTGTATCCCCTCAGGCAGATTAGCATATAGTTTCATTTCTGGTAATTAGCCAGAGGCACGAAAGGAAATTAACTTGACACATTAATTTTGCATTTACAGTGGTCTTCGCATGATGTGGGTGTGCACGGGGGAATTTATTCGTTACTCTCTTTGCATCAGTATCAGGATTTGTTTCTTAGTGTATCTTAGCTGAGGAAAATATTTGTTTACAAAATACATTGCTATCAAAATTGAATTGGAGGAAACTGGTCATCTAGCAGAGTTCCACAAGATAATTTCATGGAACATAGTTTTTGTTAACTGTATAGGAATTTTGGTGTCGATTGTAATGAAGATACATTTAACTTTTAAGTGTTTGTAACACTGAAGGTTTAGGAAAGCAGACAATTTCAATTACTCTCTGAAAGATGATTACCATACAATGCATGTCACACTGGTGTATCTAAGAGAATTAGACCATAATTTAAATGTTATTGCTGCATACTTTATTTTCAGGAAGTATTGCAGTTTAAGTTTCTTAATATTTAATTAGACAGTCTTTAATTTGGAAAACATCTTCTGATGTTTTTCTGCCTTTTCAAGCTTTTGGTGTTGCGCGTAGATTTGTGTTAATTTTCTGTAACTTCAGTTGCATGGACACTCAACATTTTAAGACTCTAGTGAGTAATTAGCAGTATTTAAATCAGTATTCTTGTTCTCACTAATTGGAGTGCCATATCTTATGATAAGTAAAGTTTTCTAAACACCTGTTGGCAAACACTGATTTGTGTCATCCGAATTTACATGGAGAACATCTACTTTGTGAAAAGCACTCTTCGCTTTGGGAGGCTCATGGGGAACACCCACAAGTTCAGTTTTTCCTAGGTGACTTAATGAAACCTGGTCTCAAACATTAAAAAAAAAAAAAAAGAGGCTGAGGATGTAGCTCTGTTGTGCAATATCCCTGGCCTCTACCTCAGCATCAGAAGAACAGTAATAATAGGACACTCTCCTAGGAGTAAAATGGATGTAATTACGTGTTGAACAGGAATGCTGTGCTCTAGAATAATTACATGATTAAACGTACTTGCAAACCTTTGTATACAAGGAAAACTAAACAGATATTAGAGTCATTATAGGAGTTACTTTTTTTGAGACAAGGTCTTTGTACTTCTCACCTTGAACTCAAGATTATTCTCCTGCTTCAGTCTCCCAAGTGCTAGCATTACAGGTGTTTCCTACTATGCCTGTCTTTCCATTTTTCATAGATTTTACCTGTCACTTAAGCTACAAAGCAAATACATTTATATGTGAGGGTTTTCTTTCTTTTTGGGTGGTGTGACTAGACAGGGTCTTACTATGTAGCTCAAGCTGGCCTAAAACTCACTATATACCCCAGAGCGAACTCATGGCAATCCTCCTGCCTCAGCCTCCAGAGTGCTGGGACTATGGACAGGTACCCCCACACTCAGTCTATCAGTTTGTTTCTTATATAGGGAGGGCATATATTAATACAATTATCAAGAGAATTCTAGCAAGAATAGAATTAAATACTCATAAAAATACTTTCAAATTTCTAGATTACTTTTAAATAATTTTTTCAACTACAAGAAAAACATTTGTAAAAATGCTTAAAAATCATTTCATCATACCAAAAGAACATTCCTTAAACAGTTTTATTTTTTCAGACAATGTGATCTTAGAAAATGAACTAATTTAGTATTGTCTAGTTCAAATTTTTTAAAAAGGCAATATAATTTTCTCTATAATAACAAATGGGCTGTAATTATCTCAAATACAAGTTTAAAAAGAATTGAAACTGCTGTGAAATCCTATAACTAGAAGGATCTGTTATTTCCTGTATTTGTATTTATAATAAATTATAAGTACAATACAGTGACCATTTTTCCTTATTTTCTTTACACTTGCACTTAATCAGAACATCTATGCTTTAGTTGATTATATAATTGAAATACCATTGTTACTTCCCTCCGCCCACTAATTTTCAGAAGAAACCCTATGATTTTCTTTTTCTCCACAGTAAAAGCTTGGCAGGAAATTCAGTTGCCAGCAGCAACAGGGGCCACTCAGAAGGCCTGAAAAGCCCTGCGATGCCTGATTGTGGGTCTTTGAAGAATGAAACATATTTATTTTAGGAGCTGTTTGGAAAGTTACACTACTTCACCGAAACGATCAAGATTGTAAAAGTTCAACCACAGATCACATGTTATTCTTTAGAAAAGTTATTATTAAAAAAGAGCTCAAGAGAGCCCAGGATAGTCACGCATGCCAGTAATCCCAGCACTCAGGAGGCTGAGGCAGGAAAATGACTGCAGGCTCCAGGCCAGGGTGGACTTCCTAGGGAGACCCTGACCCAGAGGAGGAAAGTGAGACCAAACAAGAAGGGATGAAGAGAACCATACACTCATAAATTGGAAGAAAAAATATTATCCCAATATAAACACAATTTGTAAATTTAATTCAGTTTGTTAAGTACTAACTACTCCCTCAGTACTGATGGGCCTAGAAAGTAAAATCTGGAATTTCCCATTTAAATTTCTTTCTTGGTCAGCAGAATATCTAAGAGACATCATCCCATATCTGCTCTCAGTTCTGTCAGAGAGACACAGACCCATACCCAATCACTGACATAAGTGAACTTTGCCATGGATTGTTTTCTTCATTTGCTAGAAATAAAAGTAGCAATTATCATTTCCTCCTTTGCCCCCTTGCTGCTTTGGATATTCAAGATCAGCACTGAGACAGGTACAGTGGCTCCTCGGTAATAATGGGACTAATGTATCATAGGGGATGTATTTTAAATCTTTTATACAGGAAGTCATAATAACTGCCTTCACGTTGTATCCATAGTTCTTCTAGATTACTCGGTTACCAAATTTTGTTTTCTGTGTTAGGAGATTCGTTAATGTAGCTGGACATGATTGTTAAGCAGAAAGAAAATGTAGTACAGATACTTGTGAGGAAAGCGAATAAGGTATTCTTCCCTGTTTCCAATAAAAATGTGTACTTCTGAAAGAAGTGAAAGATAAAGAATATTCTTCCAAATAATGAAGAAGCTTATTGGGTGACACAAATTGTTCTACATACATAAGGAATATCTTGCTTAACATGAAAGTTCTTATGAACTATTCCAACTTTTGAATGCATGAGCTCATGAACGCACGTGCACACATGCTCAGTATATGTTTAATTTTGTCTAAGCTGGTTTCAAGATTTTTAGAAAAAAAAAATAAAACAACACTAGATCTTGCAAAGGAATTCAGGAATGGGTAAGTCAAGGGTCCAGTCAGTGAAACAGTACCCTGTTTGCTGCATCTGTATTCCGCTCCTAATATCTTAGTATATGTTGCATAAAATAATAGCCTAGTACATGCTGCCTACATAGTGTGTAGTATCTCTCATTCAAGTAAGGCACAGTACCAGCAAAGAACACAAGGGAAGATGCATAGAAGGGGACAAGGAGATTCATTATGGGGCAAGAGGCTGAGTCTCTTGCGAATAGGGAGGATTCAGGAAGCTTAAGGCAAGGGGAGAGAGAGGGTGAAGAGGAAATAAGTAGAAGTAAGGTACCTCACAGACAAGTACATAATCACTTCAGTGACTGTGAACATGATGTAAATATGAGTTAAGACTAATATGAGCCAGAATGAAAATGAGGAAAGGGGATTAAAGGAGGGAGGGCATTGTGAAGGAAAGCAAAGGGATTTAACAAGAAATGAACTGTATCATGTATATGTACTTGTGCTCAAGGTGATTATTAACTGCATGCACTGCAAACATGTATTTATGAAAAAGTGAATGAAATGAATAAAATATATATGCTATTGAGCTATATACATAAAAATTTGTATGGATTTTCTCAGTATATATGAGCATTATTTAGTTTTAGTCACTGTATTAACATTTATGAAATAAAACATTACCAATAATACCAAAACTAGAAAGACTAGTAAAAGTATATGTACTTATACTACATCATTTTCCTGCAAACATGAAAATAACTAAATCCTATTGGCTATATACCATTATTTATCCCATATAAATAATTTACATCATTAGATTAGAGCTGATAGAATTCTACTCTGAAGATTATTTGGAAATTTCATTTTAATAAAAATTTGCTAAGATAATCAAAGTAATATTGGCCATTACATTAAATAGTCTACAATGACTATTTTATGAATTGTTTACTAAGAATATAGACATTTTTTCAAATCTAAAAGATAAAATATAATAAATATATTTCCCTAACAATTAAGAATACTAATCTTGCCCCCACACATATATTCTATTCTAGACTCTTGAATGTTATTTTAAAAGTTAAACTCATTATCAAGTTTAAAAATATTTCTTAAAAAAATTTCTTATAATTTATCATTTTTAGTTTATTATTGAATGTATGGGAATAAGCAAATTGATGATGTAAAAGTAAAATAACTTAGAGATAATAAATTTAAACTAACTAATATTTAATACAAATTTTAAAATAAAACTATTACATTGTATACACTAGGTATTGGATTACAGTTAAGAGTATTGTACTTTAATTGTTCAAATCTAACCTTGCACAAATACATGAACACATACTGGATACAGAAATAGATGATAAAAATTAATGGCTTTTTGAAATTGGTTCTACTAAGGCAGTGTAATGGAAAGGAAAGCACATCAAATCCAATTTTTCTCTCTCATCACCAGATATCCCCCCCTTTTTATGATTTGGGCTACAAATACTACAAATACAGACTCTGCCTGATTAATGCTGCAGTATTTATTTTCTCCTCTATGAAGTAATCAAAGGTATATATTCTCTAGGATGGTTGATTCATTAGTTATAATCAACACCATAATTTCCTTCTAGTTTTCAAGTCTGCCATTCTGGATGGTGACTGTGGTAATCACAATTGGACTGGGATGAAGAGAGGCACTTCTTCCATTGTTTGTCATGCTAATCCTTTTATCCTGTTGCACTGCTCATGACTGAGCCATTGAATGTATCCCTGAGGAGCGTGATAATCATGAGAGACAGACAGCAGGAAGTCATCGGTAATTGAACAGGTGTTGACAGTGTTCTACGGTATCAGTAATATTAAAGATCCTCAACCTAGATAAACAAAAACACATACCAGTTAGTTTTACCAATGGAGTAAATTTCTCCAGTGTATTTTAAACAATGTACAAGTTCAAAGTGCTAAAATTTCAGAATACTGAAAACCTTTGTTTATGTAACTTTAACAATTTCCTTTATAGTCAAGAGAAACACACATTATTATACATAATCAAAGCTATATTATAATCAAAGTAATATTCAAAATTATTGAGAAAACTGCATTAATGTAGGAGAAAGTCTTTTTTCATATACATAGATTTCTTTAAAGGATTGATATTATACTCATAAACTGAATGCCATAGTTACTTCCTTCTCATTGCTATAAAAAAATACCCAACACCCAAAGTTAAGGGGGAAAAGCTTTATTTGATTCACAGATTGTAGAGGGTTCAGTCCATAATCAGCTCTCTCTCAAGGCAGGGTGGATTGACAGAGGGACACTGCAGAGGAGACAGTGCATGCGGGCCAGAAGATAGCAGAAGCAACAGGGGAGTTTACCAGTGTCTTTCTGCTCTTCTATTCAGACTACTAGAATTAGGGTGGTGCCAGACCATTCACTCACATACTCTTAATCCTAGCATCACACACACTAGATTCAGGCACCTATGACTAAAATGAGGCTTTGGGGGAGCATCTAGACCCAAACTATAACTAACATTTAAAACTTATGTGTGTTTTATCTTTTTTCAACAAGAATTCTGTTCCACTACATGTTGCATGAATTAACAACTGAATGAATTGACCCAGGTTATAACACTGACTAATTTATATTAACCATGCATACCAGTTTTCATTATGGATATTGTTATCATCCGCACTAGTGTTGACCTTATATATTGTCATGTAACTTCTCAGAATGTTTCTTCTTAGTATTTTTTAGAGATAGTAGATCATCATTATCATTATCATAAATTATTAAGACAGATTTGTCCCCATTTATTGTTCCCATAGTATAAATCCACAAACATATAAAAAAGAAGCAAAAACTATAAAAGAAAAAAATCATCTTTTTAAAACAGTGGAACACATTTAAATGGTTATACATTACAGTGCTTGAAAAGATGATTTTCATCTGGTATAATGTAATTTAAAATTAATCAGTTAAATTACTAAGTGATTTTAATTGTACTCATTCTGGGAACCATACTGTACTACATTTATGTTTTGTGCATTGTTACCTAGAATATAATTAAATGTAATGTGAGTAGTTTGCTTTCTATTCTACACATTTATATCTCAAGTCCATTTCCTATGATTCACTTTTTTCTCATTTACTTGGAAATATTTTTTAAGTTATTGAAAAGTCATCATAGCAATTGCAGTAATTGAAAAGTAACTGAAGAACCCATGGGATCAAGGACTATATGCATGACTTCTCCCAGCTAAAGGTCCTATTTTGGGAACAGACTGGAAAAAAATGAACTGTCAACAAACAAGTACTAGATACTAAGACATTTTCATTCTTTCTAAACTGAAGCCTAAAATTAGCAAATACTGATCTTCCATCTGAGAATAGTCCCAGCTCATGAAGCCAGGGATAAAGTTCTTAGAATACACAGTGAACGCAATAATATTAACATTACTTAAAGTAAATGCCACAGAAAGGCAAATAAAAATGTACAGTGCTGGGTACCAAAATGAGTGGGATTGAAATCCTTGAAAATCATGCATATTTTGGAGAAAGAATGCAGGAATACTGTATACCTTAGTTAGCATCACTGCAGAACATAATACCCAGCAGCCACAGTTTTAAAAATGAGAGAATCACTTTGACTCACAGTCACAGTTCATTATTGGCTGGCTCCCAGGAAGAAACAACATATCAAAGGGGCATAAGAAAAAGTAGAGGGAAAAACTGCTTATCTCATGGTGTTTAGAAGCAAAGAGAAAAAGGAGGAGACAGGAAGAGAAGTACGCCCTACTAGTCATTTTCATGTCACCAGCCTCTACTGATCAGATCCGACCTTCTAAGAGCAAGTCAGTTATCTCATCTCTGTGATTTTTAACTCCAGCCAAAAGCCCCAACAATAACCACATTACATCTTTGGGGGACATTTTAAATCCAAGCTATAACATTCTCCCCCTGACCCCAGACTCACGTCCATCTCATTATACAAAATGTTTTCAGTACATCTTGCTAAAGTCTGAACAGTGCCTGCATTCCTGAAAAACTATGTTCATAGTCTCCTCTGAGAGTCAAGGCAAATTCTTCTCTGTGAGTCTCTGTGAAAATCAGAAAGAAAACCCAGCACTTCTGCATATAATGCCACAATTTAAACATTCCCATTCCAAAAGTGAAGAAGAGCAGGAAAGAGAAATTTGACCCCAAAGCAAGATTAAATGCCATCAGGGCAAAATCTGTAGTTCCATGTCCAGAACCTAAGGAAGAGATGTGAATTCCAAAGAACTTAAATGTCCTCTCTACTACACCATTAGCAGCTGTGGCCTTCACAGCTTCTTTCTTGAAGGAAGTGTCTTTGCTCACTTCTTGCAGATTGCTTCAGTAACATTTCTACTTTCCTGATTTCTCCAGCTGTGTGGAGTTCCCACTGCACTCATTTCTACTTTCCCTCTCACAGCTTCAGACACTGCCTTGTCGAGGACATGCTGCCTAGTTTTGTAGAACTTCTGAAATCTGTAGGGATGCCTGCCTGACCCGACAGCTGCATTCTGCATGTCACAGAATGATTCCCAAGTCATTGTGATGATGATTCCCAAGTCTGTGTGAGCTGTAGCCAGTCTCACTTGCTTCATGGCTGTGGATCCTTAAAGTGTCTGGATGCCTGAGTTTGGGGAGTCAAAGCCCAGCAAACCATTTTCATAGCCTTTCTCTAGCAGGGTCCTGGAGCTCTCGTCTCAACGCAAAGCTTTTTTACTTTTGGGACCTAGCAATTATGAATGATGCGGTTCTGCTGATTCCTGGGATGCCCTCAAAACATTCACCTTAATGTAATGCAGAGTATGTAGCTACTTAATAATGCTTATGTAAACAATCCATCCACCATCTTTCCTGGACAAAAGGCCCTTATATTAAAGTATAGGCCCCAGCTTTACAGATGCTTCCCTTATGGCCACTACCAGAATTTCAAATTATTCAGCTGTACCTTTAGGTACTGCTCGTCATGGTGGCTGTGACTGACAGCTGCAAGCACTGTCCATGCTACAGCCTCTGGAACGAGCTGTCTTGAAATTTTTGCCACCAGATTAGCTAGTCCTCTGCTCTTAATATTAATTTTCAGCAAAGTCTTGGGAGATGAGCAAAATCAAGACAGAGTTTCTGCTAAAAAGCACAATATAAATGATTTCAAGTCCAGTTGCCAACAAAGTCTTTAACCCCCACTGAAAACTCCTGATCCTGGTGGAAAGTATTGTAGGGCTTCCCTAACCAGTGTGTCTACATAGTTCCAAATCCTCCCATGAACCAGTTCCAAAGGCTTCTAAAACAATAGATACAATCCTGCTTCTGTGGTTTCAAAATCTTCCTTGTTTACTTCTGTTTTGGAACAAATAGCTAATAGCCAAAATTTACAGGAGAGGTCTATTTTGATCCACCACTACATGTTTCGGTCAGTTGGCTTCCCAGGGGGAATGGCACAGCAGAGAGGATTACAGAGGAAGAGGAGCTCATGTCATGGAGCTCAGAAGAGAAGAGTTGGAAAGAGACGGACCCATCGAAGTTAGAGTCTCAAGTGATCCAGGTTTCTTACCATGATCCACCTCCTAACAGCAAGTCTCATATATCCCGACCAGTCACCTTCGGAAAGGCCCACCTCTGAGTGTATGAGGCATTTAGGGGACATTCTCAGTGTAAAGTTTCACACAATCATAATCTACTCGTAGATTCAAACAAAGTAAGCAGGAATGTGAGAAACACAATAACTTTTTAAAATGTGGAAACCAAAGTAAATATATGTCAGCAAACATATATTGGTTCCTTTATAAAATGAAGTATTACTCTGACATAAAGAATGATAAGATTGAGTCATTTATACTCAAACGGACACACCTTGAGGACACACTGATAAGTGAAATAAATAAGTCATAGATATATAAATACCATCTCTTCTCTCTGGTATGAGAACCTGTAGAAGTAAATGAATTCTAGAATGTATGATAGATTTTGTGAAATAGGAAATATTCAAAGGGAAATTGATAGGGGAAAGCAATGAGGGGAAAGAATAAATATGATTTAAAAAAAGAGAAGCTGTATGTTATAGGGGCTGGGGGTTGTGGGGTGGGTGAGGATATGGGTAAAAATGAGAATTAACTCATGTCATATACTGGTACAAATTTCCCAACGTTGAGTGTGATTGTGAGCTGTATATAAAATGTACTAGTAATTCAATTCAAAAAATAACATATACTGGTTCTAAATGTCTTGACTATAATGTAATAGTAAAAAAATAACAAGAAGAAAAATATAGCTACAAGGAAGTATTAAAATTCTGTTATAGAAATTTATACCAAATTGGCATTTCATGAGTCTCATGGAATTATATGTATATACCTATAGATAGATAGATAGATGTATATGTATGTGTGTGTGTGTGTGTGTGTGTGTGTGTGTGTGTGTGTGTGTGTGTGAGATATTGGCCCCAAATATATAAAATGAAAATTATCTCATAGTTCTATGCAAGGGAAAATGGGCAAGGTGGAAGATGTGAAGAATGTTTTCCTAGCACAAAAGTCAATAAACAGGCATTCATTACTTAACAAGGGCCTATGTTCTTCCACATGCATCAATGGGTGATTTTATCATTGTAGTTACATTTCCTTTTCTTCAATTAATCAGATCATTATAGAGATTCCATCATTTGGATTTGTTCTAGATTCCAGCTGTACAGTAATAGGGGATGTAAGGGAGAGGCAGGAGGTCACTGTTGCCATAACATAGAATACACTGTTACTTTAGCCTTGACACTCACCTTTCTTAAAATGCAAATAAAAGGGGAGCACCATAAGCAAAAATGAAAAGTATAGTGAGTACATAAACCAGTAACTAACCTACTCAGTTACTTTTGGCGTCAATTATTATGTACTCCTGTTAGGGCTTGTGTCTAGATGCCCCCCCACAAAGACTCATGTGGTCATTGGTGGCACTTTTCCGAGGTGGCAGGATCTAGAGTGCGAAATGCTGGGATTAAAAGAGTGTGATTAGTAAGTTAGGCCACGGACTGTTTGGGTGTAGCTCTGCGTGTGGATGATGGGAGGGGCCTGGTGTGCGTGCTACCTTTCACAAGGGGCGTAGCCTGGATAGAACTTAAAAGACAGAAAGGGCTGCTGCTGCTGCTGCTGCTGTTGCTTGCTGCTTGCTGCCGTCTGCCTGCTCCACAGTGCTCCTGCACCATGATACGCAGCTTTTGAGCCAGCCGATTATGGACTGAAACCTCTACAAACTGAGCCAAAATCAACCATTCCTTCTTTAATCTTGGGTGTTGAGTATTTTGTCTCAGAAAATAGAAAAGTAATGAAGGCACTCAATTGTATTTCTGTACTTTAATAATAATAATAATAATTCTATACATAAATACGGCAAGCACATGAGTCATGCACTACACTAGGATGTTATGTTGTCTTTTTAGCTGAATCTCACAAGACCGTCACTGAAGCTTTTTGAGCTGTATGTTATTCGCTGAAATGTCCTTAAGCAGCATGAGAGTATAACAGAATACAAAAAGACCTATAGGCTAAGTCTATGGTCATTGAGAATCTTTATATACTTCTATGTCAGAAAGACAAGTCTGAAATAGGCATTGTCTACAGAAAAAAAAATCGTTTTTTTGGTAACCATTGAGAAATTGCTGAAAGGCTAATGGTGGTAGAACTCTAAATTGATTTCTCCATTACAAGAAAGGAGTGGCATGAAATCAGCATTATTTTTATCCAATATTTGTATTCTAAGGATGGAAACAGGTTATCTGGAAGGAAACCATGTGGAAGTGTGTACTTTATAGGTGATAAACAATATAAAAACTGAAAAGCTTGAGAGTTAGAGGACTTTTTTTTGGACTAGTGATTGAAACACGGTCTTTATAATGTTAACCCTGTGCTCTAGCACTGAGCCGCATTTGCCTAAAACCTGAGTATTAATAGTCCTGAATGTCGGTTCTGAACAATATCAATTATAGCTACAATCCTACAAATAACTTTACCAGGGCTCAAGTTCTACTTAAGTGATGTTATTACAGTTGGGCATTGATGTATTGAGTCCTTATCATTTGTTAAAGAATTCACTGTGTATGGATATTAAATCAGAGGACTGCTGATTACACAGCCAGCCACAGACATATGTAGATCTAGCTGCATGTGATTGGCTGTTTCTGTTTGTTTTGTCTGTATGAAAATTAGTTCCTTTGGGGAGAAGTCATTCACGACACAGAGGATATCTCGAGCCCTCCTCATGTTCTGTTTTGAATAAGCCGTGATAGTGCAGTGGAGGAAAAATGGTGGAACTGGGATTACACAAATCTATCACTATATTTGGAAATCAAACTCTAAACTTTGGGCACTTCATTCCTCTAGAAGCATGTTGCTCATGAGATTTTTCATTTTGTGTGTGTATTCTGGCATATGTATAGTTCCACAAAAATAACAAGTTTGTCTTTATTCAGTTTTATTTTATGATTAGTAATGCCAATAATTTAATTGTATTTGCAGTGTTAAAACTATATTCTTTAAGTTTCAAACATGTCGAGCACATTCTCAGTGTTTTATGCCTTTAGCCACTTCAGCTACAGTTACACATTCACTAACACATTTGGAATTTCAGTACTTTTTCCCACCTAGCAGTTTATACTTATTGTTAAAAGAATGATCATTCCACACTGGGGCCGGAGGGTTAGCTCAGTGGTTCTGGCGCCTGCCTCACAAGCGTAAGGACCTGAGTTCGATCCCCGGTTACCACATATAATGCTGGGCGTGGTGGCTCACGCCTGTAATCCCAGCACTCGGGAGGCAGAGACAGGAGGATTGCTGAGTTTGCGGCGGCTTGCCTGAGCACCATAGTGAGCTCAGGGCCAGCCTGAACTACAAAGCAAGACCCTGTCTCCAAAAAGCAAAAAAAAAAAAAAAAAAAAAAAAGAATGATCATTCCACACAAAGGCATTTTTAACTTACTTGCACAGTTTTATCTTTTCACAATTTATTGTACTCTCTATACTTATTTTCCCCTGCATCACTGTTTCTAAAACTTATT
>PVIC010006824.1:0-33879 GCA_004025085.1 Thryonomys swinderianus
AAAAAAAAAAAAAAAAGATAGAATTGGAAAATATGAAAAAAAGGAAAAATATATTGAGTATACAAATTACACACAAATTATTAGTAAAAGACAGATTGCCATTAATTCCCCTCAAAATACTTCCCCCACACTTTCAACACACCTTTCTCCTTGTTCTAGCCATTTTCTTTCTTTTCTTCTCCTTTTTTAAGATATGGTACAGGGATCACACTCAGGACCTCAAGTTTGCCAGGCAGGTGCGGTGCCAGTGAGCTAAACCCCTGACCCTCTTGCCATCTTCTGAAGCAGCTCTAGAAGTTCCCTTCTGTGTCTTTTGTTGTTGTGCAGTGTGGCTGTCTTGATGTCCTGATTCAAAATGTTGACCTTTCATGGTCATTTTGACTTTAGGGAAGAACCAGCAAGTACACAGTGCCAGATGCCCTGTGGTGGATGAGGACGCATGGGTCTGTGGCCCGAACCTGCCTTTCCACCTTGCTATGCTTAACCACAGCACACACAATGGGTATTTTTTGGTTTTGTTTTGTTGTGTTTTGAGACAGGGTCTCACTTTGTAGTTTGGGCTGGCCCTCAGCTCACTGTGTAGCCCAGGCAAGCCTGGAACTCAGCAATCCTCTTGCCTCTGCCTCCCGAGTGCTGGGATTACAGGCGTGAGCCACCACACCTGGCACTATGGTATGTGGTATTGATTGCTGGTGCACATGAGTCACCATGCCTAGCATTGTATGTGGTTACTGGGATGGAACTCAGGGCCTTGTACTTTGAAGGCAGGCACTGGAACCACTGAGCTAAATCTCCGGCCCCCACACACACACACACACAATGGTTTGATCACAGCTCATAAAGACACTCACGAAAGAGGACTTCCAGAATTGCTTCAGAAAGTGGCTGACATAGTGGGATTAGTGTTTTTGAAGGGGGAGGGTGTTTCATGGTAACATGTCTTTCACTGTAAGAAAGACCCACTGTATGTTTTGGTCACCACTTATGTCAACCACATTTTCTGATTTACACCCTGGAGGAAACACAATGCAAGGGAAAGTCATTTAGAAATAAATGTTCAGAAAAGACTGGGGCGTGTGGCTCAGTGGGGTGTCACTCTGGCATGAGCCAAGGACAGCAAGTAAAGTGGACCCTCGAGTTACAATTGACCTGGCATATGGACAACTTGGTTTACAACTGGAATTTTAGTTTTAACTCAAGGACAAAGGCTTGAGTTACATCCTGAATGCTGGCCACTTGTGCTTCAGATCTAATCCTTAAAGAGCTCTGGAAGGAACATTCCAACATCCTTTCCTGTGTGAGGTTAATTGAGAAATCCTGGGCCAGTGTCTCTTTAAGGACACTGAGCTCTGCCTGTGTATAACAGAGAGACTCTGAAGACTGTGAAAAGGAGCCTGAGCCCTCAGTTGACCAATATGAGTTAAAACCAACCCTTCGGAACAGACTGAATTCATAAGTCAAGGGTCCACTTTATAGGGACAGAGAATTTGCCAGAGAATGTAGCCTCCTTGGGCCACACCTGGCTCATCCCAGCTTCTGAGGATATCACAAAGTCCTTGAACAGCTCCAGGCATTGGGTGGTTGGAAGCACGGGTTCTGGAGGCTGTAGAATAGGGTACAGTAATCTGACTGTCCCAGCTGTAACCTTGGAGAGGGAGTCCTTACTTCCTTAACTTCCCTGAAAGTTTCCTCCTCTGTGGAATGGGACTCTGAAAATCCATGAGGACAAAGATTTTGTTTCTTCAGGTTTTTGTTTTGTTTTGTTTTTTTGAGACAGGGTCTTGCTATGTAGTCCAGGCTGGCCGTGAAGTCACTATGTAGCCCCAGCCGGCTTGCAACTTGCAGGGATCCTCCTGCCTCAGCCTCTCAAGTGGTGAGCTTACAGGTGTGCACCAGCATGCACTGCTGAATTTTGTCCATTTTGTTTACTGATGTCTAACACATAGCAGGAACTCAGGAACCATTGCTGAATGAATGAGTGAATGAATGAATGAATGAATGAATGAAAGACTAAAGGTGCTATAGTGCGGATTAGAAAACATGACAAGAGGATAGGGAGGTGGTACACCTGGGATTAACAATGCCTCCTGCACAGACACTGGCTCTGCTGGGCTGACATCAGGACGCCTGACCCAAGTCTTGCTCCCTGTAAAGTCTAGAAACACTGGTTCCCTGTCATTTCCAAACACCGTTTGATACCCAGAAGGCCCCGTAGCTCCCAGGAACGGGGCCCAGTTGCAGGCCCCTGGCTGAGACCTGTGCCACTCGCCTTGTGGTGCTGGCCATGCAGGGCGAAGTGCAGCATGATGAGGTAATAGCTGTCGCCAGAGGGCTTCATGTGGAACAGGAAGCGGTGGATGAAGTACTCCAAGAGGCTCCAGAGGAACATCCCCAGCACGAAGAGGCCGGGGAACACGGACTCGGGCACCACCACTGAGTACTCTGTGAGGGGCGGGAGGAGGTCAGGGCAGATGGTTTCCTGCACTGGGCGTTCCCCTCCTGTCCCCCAGGCAGCTGGGAGCTTGTGTCCCCGAGGCACAGGGCTAGGCCGGGGCTGAAGAGGCGCAGCTGTGGCTGGACCCCGGGCCGCCTGGAAGGGGACCTTGCCTCAGCAGGGGGACAGTCCCAAAAAAGCTGCATACCCAGTGGGCTGTTGATGGGCAAAGCGAACAATCAGAACAGGAAGGACAGGAAAGCCCATGGCTGGGCAGAGGAGCCTCTGAGAAGACAGGCGAGGGCCGCTGACCAGCCTGAATGGAGGAGCTGCCTACTGGAGACGAAGGTGGACAGATGTGGCTCTTGGTGCAAGGAGACCGAGAACCGGCCCTCTGATGACAGCTCGCAGTGTTCCTCGCATTTCTCTACTTCCTCTCTTTTCTGAGACAGTCTGAACTTGCTTTGTAGTTCAAACTGGCCTGGAACTCACTACGGTGCCCAGGCTGGCATTGAACTGCTCGGCGATTCTCCACCTCAGCCTTGCAGAGTGCTCAGCTTTCCCAGTGCCAGGATTATAAACGTGGGGCCCACGCCAGCTCCCCCCGGCATCTCAGGACAAGCTCTTTCACGCCTCTAGGAATTTCAGTCTCCTCGGTACACTGGGCCCGGCCCACTGCCCCCCCCCCCTTGTAGGCTCTGCCTGTGGCGTGTGCCTTGGTGAGGGATGAGCCAGGAAGAAGCACGTGGCATGTTGTCTGTCCTGCCAGCTGCGGCATCACCACCCACCTCGCTGGACCGCCTGCTGGGCGCTGAGCCTCCAATCGCCTCCCACCACGCAGGAAAGCCCCCCATAGGTCAGGCCTCTGCCCGCCCCTCACCCCAGCATCACCCACAGCCGGCCTACTGGAGCTGGTACCGAGTGGCATCTCGGAGGAATTGGCAAAGGACCTGGGCCAAAACGTCAGCTGCCCCTTCCCCCTCGGCTGCCAGCCCAGCGGCACTGCCACTGTCGGTGATTGTTAGGGCCTCAGCGGGCACAGTGGGCGATTCAGTGAGCGGCCTCCAGCCCCGCCCTGGCTGTGCGGAGCCTTGGTCGTGGGCAGGGAGGGAGGGGAACCCAGCGGGCTGGGGTGGGCCGGGCTGGGCTGGGCTGAGGGCTTCCTGGCCTTTGCGTGTCTCCCGCCCTCTCGCGGGGCAGGTGGGTGTGTGATACATTAGCCACGGCTCCCCCTTTTTGGGGGTGTCCTAGGCAGGCATCTTCCACTGAGCTACACCCACAGCCCTCCTTAGCCTACATCCTTTTTAAAGTGTAAAACCCTGAGACAGGGTCCTGCTAAGTTACCCAGGCTGCGCTTGAACTTGGGACCCTCCTGCCTCAGGCTCCTGCGTGTCTGGGGCTGCTGGTGTGCGCCTCCACAGACAGTCTATGTAGCACTGGAGCCCCTGGCTTGCTGCTCCCGTGGGAGGCGGGCTAGAGAGAGCCTGGGGCTCTGCAGGGAGGCTCCGATCTGGTAGGACACGTGGTGCCCCACAGGGAGCAAAGCCACTATAAACCGTGATCCCTGCACGGGTGGTACAGACCCAGAGGCTTGGCCAGGGGTGAGCAAATGGCAGGCTGGCAGAGTGGCTGCATGGAGAGATGCAGTCCTTTAGGCCCCGTGGACAGGGCCCCATGTCAGTCTCTCTGTCCCCTGTGGGCGACTGGAAGCTGGGGAGCACTTGCTCTCTCCAATTTAGGCTACATGACCTTGAAATAACTTGCTAGCCATCTGTGAGGCTCCATCTCCTCAACTCTATTTCTATTTATGTTGACAGATAAACTGGGGGTGGTGCCTTGCTCCCATAATCCCAGCTACTTGGCAGGCTGAGATAGGAAGATTGCAAATTGGAGCAATTTAGCAACTCGGTGCCTCCTTATTTCAAAATAAAAAAATGGGAGGGATGGGGCAGGATGGTGTATGCCTATAATCCCAGCACTCTGGGAGGCTGAAGCAGGAGGATAGCGAGCTTAAACTAAGCCTGTGAAACTTAGTGAGATCCTGTCTCAAGTAAAAAGTGGTAAGGGGCTGGAGATGTAGCTCAACTTAAAGCTCCACACACACACATGACAGGTAAGATCACAGGTACTGACTGTGCGCTATGTGGTGTGCGAAGCAGCCCACCTGACCACATTCCCTCATTCCACGAGGAAACAACAGAGCCTCTCCCATGGGCCACTGTGGGGGTCCCGTGAGGTGGTCCCAGGAAGCATATGGCATGGCCCTGGGCCTGGAAGACACTCTGGGACACGCCTGGACATGCCCTCCCCGGGTTCTTGCTCCGATGCCTGCGTTCTCAGACCAGTTCTCAGTCCAAGCCCAGCCCCCCGTGGTGCCACCGGGCGAAGTGACTTCACTGTGCTCTCTTCTCCTTTTCCTTTTCTCCTCTCTTTGCTTCTCCTCCTGTACTGGGGACAGAACCCAGGCCTTGCACACGCCAAGCGAGCGTTCTACACTGAGGGGCATCCAGTTCCCAGGCCCCACCTTTTCTGATAAGACCCAGTGAGAAGCCGCTGTCTCACTGCCCTCACTTAGAAGTGTGCATGTTTGGGCCAGGGTCTTGCTTTCTAGTTCTGGCCTTAAACACAGTATGTAGCCCCAGCTATCCTTCAACTCACAGAGATCCTCTTGCCTCAGCCTCCCAAGTGCTGATGCTATGGGCATGGACACCACGCCTGACTTATTTAGAAGGGCTTTCAGTGTGGTCTGGGGTCCTGTGCTCTTTGACATCCAGGACCAGGGCATACATGGGTCTCCTGCCTCCAGGACGTCTCCTTGGAAGGAGATTAGGAAGGGCCCCGGCATTACCTGACGTGAACGACTTGAAGAGCCGGACGTTGCCCTGGGCGAAGATTCTGTAGTAGGACCAGCTCAGGTACAGTACCAGAGGCACCCAGATGGTGGGGACACTGTACCTGCAGGAGGGCACAAGGTGAGAGAGATGTGCCAGTGGGACCGAAGGCAGCCCAGCTTCCCTGGGGGAGCACACTCAGAGTGGTACCAAAGAAGGTGCGGGAGTATGCGTCAACCTGGGTCAAACCCTGGGGTGCTATGGGGGCTGGGGACGAGAAAGGAGGACTCTCTGACCCTTCCTCTGGGGGGAGTCCCTGGCCGAGAACCACGGGGACTCCGTGTTGCTGGGCAGACACTGGCCTCTTGTGGCCCAGGAGCTAATTAAAGGCAAACTTGCCCTGAAGCGGCTGAGCCCGCAGGGAGGGGAGTGCGTCGGGAGCAGGGGCGGCGTTCAAAGTACTTTCTGGCTAGACGCTGAATTGTCACCCAGTTGGACAGTCATGCACAATAAAGGGCTGCCCCTGTGGCAATGTTGCCCTCGCTGAGAGCCCCTACAGAGGTGCCCATTGCCCCTTCCCCTTTTAGGTCCGCCAGGCATCCTCAGGGGACAGGGGCAGCCCAGAGAGGCTGCCGGACTCACCAGACGGTCTTGGTCAGGGCCTCGAGGAGGTTGGAGTGGAAGAGGCGGATGGGCCTGGTCACCGGCTGGTGGACCCAGTCGTAGTACTTCTCCCCCAGCTGGCCCACCTGCCACAACAGAGGCTTTTTCCAGTCCACCAGGTCCTGCAGGCGACAAGGGGGCCCCTGTTATTTGTGCCCTCCCAAGTCTGGCACCCCAGTTCAGACCGTGCGTGCACAGGCATGACGTGACCCCAGTCCTCATGCGTCCCGGCTGCAGCCTGCCCGAGGGCTCAGCGGGTGCTGGCGAGGCCACAGCCGGCGCTGGAGAGTTAGAAGCCTGAGTGCCCAGATCCAGCTACGCTTGAAGCTCGGGGTCCTGCTCCGGGCGCTTCCTGTCCAAGAGTCATTTCATTCTGTATCGGGCGTGAAGTCGGCTCTTCCCTCCACCATGGGGCTTCTTCTTGATGTTGGCCTGGCAATTCATTCATCATTCAGAAAGACATTTGCTCAAAAAATTGCTTAACATCTGTATGTGTGCACGTGTCCACAAATGTGTCTGCATGCGTGGGCATGGCAGAGGCTGGAAAGAATCATCAGGGCAGTGAGAGGGCATCTTGGTTCATGGAACTTAGTGCTTCATCAGGGGATAGACTCTGGCATCCGTCAGGGCACGAATCCTGGCTGTACCAGATACTGTGTGACCTTGGGAAAATGACTTGCACTTTCTGAGCCTGTTTTCCCAGCTATAAAAGGGAAATAGTACTAAAGTATCTGCCTTAAGTGCTCAGCGAGCTGAACTGGGCCAACGCGACAGTGCAGTGGTGACGCAAGGCAGGACACGGTACAGATGTCCAGGTGTGAGCCAGTGAGGAGGGCTTGGCAGATGGCCTGTGATCTGTTCACATCACACAGGGGATTTGCCAAGGGGAAGGGACAGATGGAGCTTGGGGGCAGATGGAGTCCAGAGTGACTGGGTCTATCTGGTTGTTTGTTTTTTTTAGACACAGACTTGCTATGTAGTCCAGGGTGGCCTTAAACTCACTACGGAGTCCAGGCTGGCTTTGAACTCGAAGTGTTCCTCCTGTCTAGCTTCCTGAGTGCTGAACCACAGGGATGTGCCACTATACCTGGCATCTGTTTGGTACCTTGTCACTTCTCTGTGGAAAGCAGGAGGGACAATGAACATTTTGTGTCAGACCCAGAGCTTGTGCTGTACCTTTCAGGCTAGTTGCCCCCAAGGCAGGAGGCACATGTAGCGGGGGACACTTAAGCTCAGCCCCAGAGGGGAAGAAAGGAGAAGCTCTATTCCAACCTGTAACATATTTGTCTTCTCTTTGAACCATATCTGTAAGAGTCCCATTGCAGACTGCGTGTAACTACTCAAATGGACGGCACAGAGAAGGCGCTCAGCAAGCTTAGCTCAGGGACGCAGATCAAAAGTCCGGAGGCTGCGCCTTTAGGCCGTAGGAAACCCATGAAGACTCTGCACTGACAAGGATTGAAAATGGAGGACAATGAACTTGGAGCCGGGGAAGGTCTTTCAAAGCCCGGCTCTGCTGTCTGTCAGTAGTAAAGTCTTCGGCGAACTTTGCCTCTCTTGGTATTCTAACTGAGCACCCCAATTGGTGTGAGGCTGAAGTGTGGTCTGGAGAGCACCCCCAGGGGTCCCGGCAGCTGCCTTCTTTGGCTGCTGGCTCAGCCCGGCAGGTCTCCCAGTGCCAGAAGTGACTTGTGCCACGGTCACAGCTGTGAGGGGGTGGGAACAGGCACCAAAGCCGGGGTGCTACCCCTCACCTGGGACTGGGGTGGGACCGAGTTCCCAAGAAGACCCTGACTCCTGCCATGCCCACTGGAGTTCCCGCATGCTGGCCACCTTCAGATCAGGGGCCGCTTTTGCTTCTCAAGTTGGAAGGTGACCCAGGGCAGCCCAGGCTGTCTCACTGCAGCAGCAATCTAAGAGACAGTTGGCCCAACAGGCCCACACACAGCTTCCTCGCTGACTCCGGGCCCCTTGACCTCAGCCCTGGGTCTCGCAGCACACGGATCCCTGCATGCTCTTCCTTCTCTTTGCTGCTCTGCCCAGATCTCACGACGTGAACTCCTGTACAACTACAGGAAAAAGCAGGGAGTGACCAGCTCTCTGCTGTCTGCATCTTCCCTCTGCAGCTGGCCCAGGGTCATGCATGAGAGAGGGTGCTGCTCTGTGCTGGCTGCAGCCCGCCAGCACCCCATGTGCACAGGGGTTGCTGGGCCCTGTGTGGCTCTGGGCACTTTAGGGGTATGAAATCACTCACCACTTGCCATTCCCTAGCTAGGCAGCTGGCATATGTACTTATTGCAACTTTGTGGGTCTGCTCTAATGTTAACATTTGCATAGTCTTTTTTCTGTTCTTTTATGTATATCTTTACAGCGTAGCTTTCTGTTTTTGTTGAGATAGAGTCTTGCTATGTAGTTTAGGCTGGTATCAGCTCACTGTGCAGCTTGTGCTGCCCTCAAACTTGTGGTGATCCTCCTGCCTCATCCTTCCAAGTGCTGGAGTTACAGATGTGCACTCACAACCAGCTGTAGCTCATCTTTTTTTTGAGATAGGGTCTCACTTTGTAGTTCAGGCTGGCCCTGAGCTCATTATGTAGCCCTGGCAAGCCTTGAACTCAGCAATCCTCCTGCCTCTGCCTCCCGAGTGCTGGGATTACAGGTGTGAGCCACATGCCCAGCACTATGGTATGTGGTATACTGGTGGGTGTGAGTCACCACAGCCGGTATTGTTATATGTAGTTACTGGGGATCAAACTGAGGACCTTACACTTGCTAGGCAGGTGCAGGAACCACTGAGCTAAATCTCCAGCCCTGTAGCTCATCTTTTGTAGACAGTATACAGCTGGGTCTTTTTTTTTTTAATAATTATTCTGGCTCACTTTTTCTGTTTTTTAAAATTAATATATATTTGTGGCACATATGGGTCCTGATTTTTTAATCAATCCCTACCATCTATCTGTCTATCTATCTATCTATCTATCTATCTATCTATCTATCTATCTATCTATCTATCTATCTATCTATCATCTATCTATCTATCTATCTATCTGCACCAGGGATTGAATTTGGGGCTTTGCATTTGCGAGGTAGTCACCAGAATCATTGAGCTAAATCCCCAGCCCAATCCCTGCCTTTTAATTGGCCTGTTTAAGCTATTTACATTTAATGTTGGAATTGGCTTATCTTCTTGAAGTTTCCTGGTTCTTCTGTCTTCTTTGCATTCCTTAAAAATATTCTATATTATATCCTCTATTGGTTTTTGTCTGTGTCTTTGTTACTCCCTCTCTTGTTCTGTCAAAGATAATAACATGCGTTATCACTGTCTCAAGTGTTTTAATATTTTATAAGTTGTACTTCTTTTTTTTTTTTTTTTGAGACAGGGTCTCGCTTTGTAGTTCAGGCTGGCCCTGAGCTCACTATGGAGCCCAGGCAAGCCACTGCGAACTCAGCAATCCTCTTGTCTCTGCCTCCTGAGTGCTGGGATGACAGGCGTGAGCCACCACACCTGGCATTGTGGTATGCGGTGTTGACTGTTGGTGGGCATGAGTCTCCATGCCCAGCATTATATGTGGTTATCGGGGATCGAACTCAGGACCTTGCGCTTGTGAGGCAGGCGCCGGAACCACTGAGCTAACCCTCCGGCCCAAGTTGTACTTTTGAATGAAACACATGATACCCTGTGCCTGCATTTCATTTGTGCATTTCATTTGAGCTTTAGCTACCTTAGGTACCTAACATTTCTAGCCACAGCACAGAGGTGTGGCCAGGCAGATCTCTGTCTGCCTAACAGTGGTCTTGGCAAATTCTCAGCAATAGATTCCTTTTGCCTTTACAGTAGACCCTTGAATTACAATTGGCCTGACATACAAACAACCTGGGTTACGACTGGAATTTTTTTTTTCAACTTATGGCCAAAATTTTGAGTTCTGACTCAGATGCTGTCTGCTTGTGCTTTCAGTGGCTGCAGATGCAGATTAACATTCCAACATTCTTCCCTGTGTGGGCCAGTGTCTATCTGAAGACACTGAGATCTGCCTGTGTACAGGAGAGAGACTTTGGAGGCTGTGTAGAGGAGTCTGAGCCTTCAATTAACCAACTACAGTACAAGATGTCAAGAGGCCAGTGTGTTTTGTGGAGGAAGTAGTCAGGAGTGTAGGATTCATTAGTTTAATTTGGTTGGGCCACAGGAAGAGATGTCAAGCCTGACTCTCACACCTGACCTTGATGGACCCAGAGAAGGCAGCTTCTGGGACCCCTGGGGGTGCTCTCCAGACCATACTTCAGCCTCACACCAATTGGGGTGCTCGGTTGGAATACCAAGAGAGGCGATGTTCGCCCAAGACTTTACTACTGACAAACAGCAGAGCAGGGCTTTGAAAGACCTTCCCTGGCTCCAAGTTCATTGTCCTCCATTTTCAATCCTTGTCAGTGCACAGAGTCTTCAAGGGTTTCCTACGGCCTAAAGGTGCAGCCTCCAGACCTTTGATCTATATTCCTGAGTTAAGCTTGCTGAGCACCTTCTTTGTGCCATCCTTTTAAGAAAAGTCACTGTTGGGAGGCTGGAGCTGAGTTTTAGAGCAGTGTTTACAGCTGGGGTGTGTGTGGGGGGACAGAGCTCCCACCAACACAGGGGTCTGTTGAGTGACTTTTGGCTGTGATTTCAGAGACTCCCTGGGTATACCAGCAAGCTGTGCCCACCTGTGCACACAGCAGCACTGCCCATGGCTGTGTCCAGCCCAGGGAGGGCCACTGCGCTCTGAGGGCTGAGAGACTCTAGCGGAAGTAGAGCAAGCCAGGCATACAAGTACAGAAACCCAGGCCTGCTCATTTCTTCCTCATTTCAGGGATGAGGATGCTGAGGCCCAAGAAGCTAAATCCTTTTGGGATGAAGCTAGCTGGTCATGGAATGGAGGCCTCTGTACCTCTCCGTCCTGTGTAGTGCCCTCAGTGAAATCTCCCAAGAGCTGGGCCCTTCAACCTGGGTGCTTGCTGCACAGACAGGGTGTCCTTTCCCAGCGCCTTCCAGTCCTGGTCACACAAGGAGAGAGTCTCAGCTGGGTGCTTTCTACTCTCTGGTCATTTCCAAGTGGTAGCCAGGAAACGGCTCGGTGAAGGGAGGGACTTGGGATAAATTTCACTCCTGTTCTCCTGGGCTGGGCAGCCCGTGGCTCCTTGCCCTTCCACAGAAATACCTCTTCCAGTGAGAGCGTGGGATCCGACCCACCCTCCCCACCCTGGGACATCAGTCTGCAGGCTCAGGGTTTGTGGCCTCTGTAAGAGACAGGTGGGAAAAGGTGAGGAGAAGCAGCCGATCACAGCAGCAGCTCCTTAGCATCTGAGGCTTCCAGGACCACCCTCACCCTGACTGGCCCTCTGTTTACAGCTGAGGACCTGACACCCCGAGAGGGAAATGCAGAACTCTGGTCATCCAGCTAGAGTTGGGCTACACGGATGTGGATGAGGAGGTACCCAGAAATTCCTGTGCTGGGCAGTTTTTGAGGGGTGGGGGCGTGGTCCTTTGGTGATTCACAGACCTGAGCAACAGGCTGGGCCCAGGAGGATGACGCGAGTTGTGGTATGTTTGGCCCAAGCACCTTGGCCCTCCCCCAGGGCTGCCCCCTCAATGGGCTATGCCAGGAATGCGGCTGGCAGGCGCTGGCAGGGATAAAGGGCAGCCTGCTTCCTGGGTAGGCGGATGGCCTGTTTCCAGAGTGGGGAGGGGGCACCTCCGCATTGCCTTCCCCTCCCAGGCCCTCCTCCCCGCAGCAACACAGAGCCAAGTGGCACAGGACACATCCCCGGTGTGCCCTCAGCTCAGGGGCACTGCTTCCCATGGGGGGGGGCTGATGGGGACAGCGCAGTGCCGCCGCCAGCAGCGCCTCCCAGCGCCATTGCCTGGGGTGGAGACAAGTGCTGAAACCAGCATCTCCCTGAAGCCTGAGCACCCGCCCCAGCAGCTTCCCGGCCTGTGGGGGATGGGAGGCAGCCCGCAGTGAGACTGCGCAGCGGGAATCCCAGCCAGGGTTTCTGTCCTGCATTCGCACCTGGGCTCCAGCCTTCTGTGCTAAGCTTTGGTTTGGAGACACCAGGATTAGAGGGCCTCATCTTACAAACGAGAGTTGGATGCTGGCCACAAAGAGTTGGCAATCTCAGACGTGGTCCCTCAGTGCAGAGGCTCCAGTGACCCTGGCGTGGGATCTGGTGCAGCCATCAGAGGGGTGAGGAGGCACTCTGGCAGCTCTCGGGGTCCAGCCTGGTCAACATCAGGTCGTCAGGGGAGTTCTGGGCCACTTGCCTCCTCTGCTGGTGACCAAGTGGCTGGGGAGTTGCAGGGAGGCTGAGGTGAAGGAAGCCAGCGAGGCAGCCTTGACCTCCATCCTTCCCTGGAGGGGGGGTTGTCTGAGGGTCTCTGCTCTGATCCAGGTGCTATTGTCCTGAGCTCCCAGAGACTTACTGAGGCCCACCGGGCAAAACCCACCAGGTATATCAACACCTAATCCAGGCTCTGAGGACCCCAAGTGGCCCCTGATGTCTCGGAGGGGAGTGCAGAGATGGGCAGTGGTGCCCTGCTGCCTTCTGTCTGGAGCTGCAGCGGGGATGATTCTTCCTGTCCGGGGCAGAGGGATGGCAGGGAGAGGCTGGGCAGGGCCCGTGCCTGGACTGGGACGCTATCCTGTGGTTAGCATGCCTACAGCAACTGGCAGGGACTTCAACTCTTCCTTGCTAATTAAATCAGGATAAGGATAATCTGCATTTCTTCAAATACATTTCAAACACTTGGCTCTTTTGTTCATTTGTTTGGGTAAAGACTCAATAAAGAAGTGTTAATTCAGAGCTAGTTATGCTGCCCAGGGCGATCTGGGATGGAAATTTGGGAAAACCCTTCACATCCTGCCTCCATGTTCATGGTGGGAACCAGGGAGGTGGGTCCCCAAAGTGGGAAGGGTGGAGGGTTACCGAGGGAGGGTGCTGAAAAGAAGGCAGTGAAATTACTGAAAGACGCTGGTGGCTCACACCAGTAATCCCACCTACTTGGGAGGCTGACACAGGAGGATCAAGAGTACAAGGACAGCCTGTGAAATTTAACCAGTCCCTGTCTCAAAAATAAAGGGCTGGGAGGAAGGTTCAGTGGGTTTAATCCCTAGTGCTGCAGGACCAGCATACCCAGAGACAGTGTGTCCTGGCAATGACTAGGTTCTAGAAAGCACAGAGACTTGTGCAGGATGAAGAGCTGGATTATTGTCTCCTTAAGGTCCTGCCCAGCTAGGTGAGGGAAGAAATGATTTAGCAATTGTGCTGGTAAAATTCCACGCAGAACCTAGAAGGCAGATGCTGTCTTATCTCCAAAGGCGCCATATTGGCCTTTTCGTCCTCTCTGTGGGCCTCGCTGTTGCCCTTACCCCAGCCTGGCACCCACCCTACGCATCCCTCATCTTCCTCTCAGCTTCTAGGGCCAGAGAGGCGCCCAGAGGGCTCATCCACAGCTCTCCTGGCCTCTCTGCTTCCTCCTGAGGGGCCATGGATTGATCCTGTGGCCAAGAAGACAAGAGTAGGACTCTCGGGGAAAAAGAAAAGAATGGAAGGGAAGGAAAAGATAGAGCTCAGCTCTCTGCAGCCCCTTCTAGTACTTGCTGCCTACAGCTGTGGTGCCCTCCTGGCCCTGTGCTCATTCCTGTGCTCATTCCAACTCCCTCCTTCCCTCCCTTTCCCTTTCCTCCCAGGCCGCCTGGGGGAGCAGCTCCTACCAGAAGCCCTCCCCCTGCCCCTGGGTCAGCCTAGAGAGGGTGAGGGAGGGCAGCCAGAAGTGCGCCACAGGTGGGAAGCGAGTCAGGGTCTGGCCTGGGTGTCAGCCTCTGGCAGGGCGCCCTCCCCTCAGAGCACAGCCGAAGGTAAACAAGCACGGGGCCTTGACCGGCAGAGGGGGTCAGCCAGGCTTGTGGGGCACTGCTCTACCCCGGCGCCTTAGAGCCCGGCCCCTCCCCACCAGGAGGTTTTTCCTGTCAGTCGACCCCAGGTAGCTCCCTCTTTCCTTCCTTCCTCCTTTCTTCCTTTCCTTCTTTCCTTCCTTCCTCCCTCCCTCCCTCTCTCTTTCCTTTCTGTCTTCCTCCCTTTTCTTTTCTTTCCCTTTCTTTCTTTCTTTGTCTTCCTTTTTTCATTCCTTCTTTCCTCCTTCTCTCTTTCTCTCTCTCTCCCTCCCTCTTCCTTCTCTCCTATCCTTCTTTCCTTCCTCTTTCTTTCCTTCCTTCCTTCCCTCCCTCCCTCTTTCTTTCTTTTTCTTTCTGTCTTCCTTCCTTTTTTTCCTTCTTTCCATCCTTCTGTTTCTTTCTTTTTCTCTCTCTCTCCCTCCCTCTCTCCTTCCTTCTTTCCTATCCTTCCTTCCTTTCTCTCGTTCCTTCCTTTCTTCTTTTCTTTCTTCCTTCCTTCCTTCCTTCCTTCCTTCCTTCCTTTCTTTCTTTCTTTCTTTCTTTCTTTCTTTCTTTCTTTCTTTCTTTCTTTCTTTCTTTCTTTCTTTCTTTCTTCCTTTCTTCCTTTCTTCCTTTCTTCCTTTCTTCCTTTCTTTCTCTTTCCAAAACAGGGTCTGGCCAGTTAGTCCCAGGTAGCCTTGAACCCAGTGCACAGCCCAGGCTGGCATCCAGCTCATGGCAATCCTCCTGCATCATCCTGCTGAGTGCTGGGATTATAGGTGTGCTCCACCATGCCCCGCTTCTTCCCCATCTTCAAAGCCTGGGCCATGGCCCCAGGTGCTGGTCCCAGAGACATCTCTGTGCAGCTCCTCCTAGTGCTTGCTGACTACAGCTGTGGTGCCCTCCTGGCCCTGTGCTCATCCCAACTCCCTCTGATGCCCTTCCTGCTCTGGCACCAGGTCCTGGCCCTGTCTACTCTGGGGGCTTCTCCCTGGGACCCACAAAGCAAACTGAACTACCCCCAAACTGTCAGAAAGCCTGGTACTTATGCTAAGACCCCTGTCTTGGCCCCTGGCCTGGCATCACGGACACCCCATGCTGGTGACGGCCAGTTGTAGCCATAAGCAGGCCAGGTGGCAAGCCTTCTCTTGCCGGCTCTTGATTCCCTGCTTCTGCGGGGGACAGGGCACAGAATAACCTTGTGGCCTCTCAAGTCAGACACCCCGTGATGACTTTCTCACCGGTATGGTCCCCAGAAGCAGTGGCAATCTGATGTGCCAGTGGCTGTCCGAGACGTGGGGCCAGGGCCTCAGGAGCCCAGGGGAGAGGGGCCGCAAGCAGCCAGCGCCGCGGAGCCCCCGGCTCATTTCTCCCAGTCACCTGTGCTCCTGCATCACCCTGTGTGGCTGGGACTAACAGTCCTCTGATTCTGTGTCTCTGGTGTCCACAGAGGGCAGAGGACGCTCGGGCCTGGCATTCTGGATGTGCACATTTCTTTCTATTCCAAGACAAAATGGCAGTATGACCTGGAATGGCCCTCTCACCCAAGCTGGAGGGCCCAGCTCCCCTGAGATCCCCTCAGAACACGTGGCGTCTGCCCAGCTGCTCCCCCACAGCAGGCTGTCAGGGCTCTGGACAGGCACTGGCTTCTCCAGGCAGAGTGTGGCTGCAGCCCAGGTCTGCCGGGCCCTGCCTCTGCCAGAGACTCTGAGGGATGGCAGGGCCCAGGGCAGCCTTGCCAACCTAGTCATCGTCCCCTCCCAAACTCCTGGGGCCTCTTGTTCTCCTGGGGTGTGGAAAGCTGACTCCATGCGGATCCTTGCTTTCTGCCAGCGAGGAGGCGCACAGCCTCCCGAGGTCTCACATCGGAAATGGGCACCTGTGCCCCTTCCTTGGCTGCCCTGGGTGCAGTGTTTGGCCTCGTACCTCCACCCCCCGGGGCCCCATCATCACCCTGCTTCATCTTGGGCCAGCTACCTTGTCCAAGTCCACCTCTTTGAGCCCTGGTTCCATCTCAGCGTCCGTCTTCTGGCTCTCTGCAGAGGTCACGGCCCCATTCTCCATGGGCTCCTGGACAGAGGAGACACAGGGGACCACTCAGAGCTGAGGAGGGGAGAGAAAGGAGCCCCAGCCAGGCACACTGGGAATCCCGGCACCGCAAGGGGCCAAGGCAGGAGGACCACAAGGTCTCACCCAACCTGGACAACCATGCAACTTGGCAAGACCTTGTCTCAAAAGAAAAAATAATAAAAGGTCTGGGAATGTAGCTCAGGGTGAAGGCTCTGGGTTCAGTCTTCAGTACTGAAAGAGAGGGCATGGCGGGGGGGGAGAGAAAGGAAGTGAGGGAAGGAAGAGAGGGAAGGAGGGAAGCAGGGAGGGAGGAGAGAGAAGAGATAGAGCTAGCCAGGAATGGGGAGCGCCCAGGGGTAGGGCCAGGTGGGCGGAAACCAAGGACTCTGAGTCCTTCTGAAGCCTGAGAGATGCTGGTGTGGGTGTCATTGTTCTTTGTACTTTTGTTTTCCATTTAAAAAAAGGACTGCAGAAATAAGAGGCCGAGGATCTGGGAAAGGACGGGGCATAGCCCATGGCAGTGGGGCGGGCATGAGAGCAGTTAGTGGTGACTGTCCTGCCTGTCTTCCTCTGAGTGCAGGCAAAGCAAGTCACAGGCTGGCACCAGCAGCCCTGGTGGGCTCCCTTGCCGCGTTCCATCCTTGGTCGTTCAGTAGATGCCAGGGGCACAGTCCGGGGCTCCTAGGGCCACTGCCCTCCAAAAGGAGAGAAGCGGGGAGCCAGGGAGACCCGGCAGCCACCGTGGGGAGGGGCTGGCCAGGGTGCAGCCAAGTGGGCTCAAGGTTACTCCGAGCTAGTAGAGAGGCAGAGTCAGAAGGAAATGGAATGTGCTGGGAGCGTCTCGTGGCCTACTGGCTCTGATGTCACGCCGGGCGAGGCCAGGTGGGACAGCAGCTGCCATAGGCCTTTCCTGTGATGTCTCATTAGAGGAAGCAGGTGCTGGTGGTCTTTGGAAGGTGGCTACTGGCAAGATAGCAGCAAGACGATTTGAGAGTCATTTGGGGTTTCTGTGCTGCCCCCTGGGAAAATGTATCTCACATAAAAATGGGCTGTTATGGTCTTGTCTTTGTCTTTGTATCTCACAGTAGCTAATCTGTGTCATCAAGCCAACCTGTGCATGTTTTTTAAGCATCTCAACTCTCATGGGGGGGAGGAAGAGTTTCCGGAATTACAACACCACGTGTGGAAAGCCCCCGAGTGCCCCATAAATGTCTTCCTTCTCCTCCTCATCATGCTGTAGCTCAGACATCTTGTTCCCGCCAATTCTCTTTATCCTCAGAACTCCCCAAAATGTCCCATCCCCTGAACTACTGAGCTCCCTCCATTCTAGACATTTCTTTTCTCCTGGTCACCCCGAGTCCCTTCTTAGGATGATCTGACCCTTTCTCACACCCCGGCTCCACTGACTGCAACCCAGTCTTCCTCCCTCAACAGAAGGGTAGTCTCAGCCCAGAAATGGTCAGGCCTATCTCGGTCAGGGCTTTTACCTGCATCACACTTCTTGGACATGCTAGGGTGTAGATTCGGATCTGATTTGGGCCGGTGTACCCAACAACCACAGTGGGCAAAGATGGGCATGAAGCTCCTTCTGCCAACTCTTATCACTGAATCCCTCAAAATCCCTGGCCACCTTGTTTCTGGTGTCACCCCTGGTTCTTTCCCCTGTGTCTGGACAGGATCCCTCTCTGGCTCCTGATAGGCCTGCACATATTTGAGGACAGCCAGTCCTCCACCCTTTGCCATCTGCAGGTACGATGGGTCCGTGGGGAGCCTTCTCACCAGCAGCACATTTCCCACCACAGGAATGGAGCAAATGTCAGGCTTTGGGCCACTACCCTGTCAGTGCCTTCACACTGGGTGCTGGAAGCTTCTTTTACTTTTGTAGAAGGGTGAAGGGCACTGTAGTCTATAAGATGACCTGGACTAGAAGCCCTGTCCACTGGAACTGAGACACCAACTAATGACGAGGAGGGGCCCAGGGTCTGAGCAGCACAGGAAGCCCGAGGTGCAGGGTCATGGAGGATGCTTTGTGGAGACAGGAAGTCTTGGCTCTGTCAGTGTTCTCTTCAGGGGCCAGCATCTCAGTGAAGTACTCCGATGGCCTTGTCCTGCTTCCAGTTCTCCCCTCGCCCTAAGGCTGGAGCATCTCTTGTTCTCCTTGCTCCTCAAGTGTGATTCTAATTTCCTGTCTTAAAGTCTTGACTCGAACCCCTGCTGCCACCTCTGACAGATTCACCACAGTTCCAACCTCTGCAAATCCGCTTACCTACATAACTCCCCCACATGGAAAGTCTTTCCCCTGTACTTCCAAACTCCTCACCTAGGATACCCTTGGATTAATCAATTTCCCTGTAGCCAGAAGGGATGCTTTGCCATCTTTTATATCTTCCTTCCCAAACATTGCCTGTCTAGGATTAGGACAAAGTTTCCTCTATTCCTGGCCTTTTAATCTTCCTAACAACCACATTCAGTGGCACAAGATTATTCCCATCTTACAGAGGGGCCTCATAAGCACAGAGTTGTCCCATTGCTAGTGAGGAGCAGAGCCAGCTGTGAGATTCTGGAATGTTCTCTTTCCCATCATGCTCTTCTTCCCTAGCCATCCTAGCCAGAGAGGACCTCTTCATTTTCCAATTAAAAAAAAAAAAATCATGCTTTTTTTTTTTTTTGGCTGGAACGGCCATCTTGTAGTAATTTGCCAAAATGACAAACACAGAGGGAAAGAGGAGGGGAACCCGGTATATGCTCTCTAGGCCTTTTAGAAAACATGGGGTTGTTCCTTTGGCCACATACATGTGAATCTACAAGAAAGGTGACATTGTAGACATCAAGGGAATGAGTACTGTTCAAAAAGGAATGCCACATGAATGTTACCATGGCAAAAGTGGAAGAGTCTACAGTGTTACACAGCATGTGGTTGGCATAATTATAAACAAGCAAGTTAGGAGCAGGATACTTGCCGAGATGTGCATATTGAGCAATATATACACTCAGAGTTGAGATAGCTTTCTGAAACATGTCAAGGAAAATGATCAAAAAAAAGGAGGAAGTCAAAGAGAAAGATACCTGGGTTCAACCAAAGTGCCAGCCAGCCCCACCCAGGGAAGTGCACCATGTGAGAACTAAGGGGAAGGAGCCCAAGTTGTTGGAACCTGTTCCCTATGAGTTCAAGGCATAAGTTGGGGTTGCAGCTCTGCCAGGCTGCATCTGATTAGTGGCTGAGTGTCCCAGGCCCTATTAAAAATTTAAAAATCGTCCTGCTTTGTAAGGATGGTTTTCTAAATTGAACGGGTATGTGGTGTCTTTTCCTCTCAGAAACAAATATTTGGAGCAGATTCTTATTGTATCTAGTTTTAGGTGTTTCCTCTTCAGTGTTTTTCTTGGTGAATGATGTGCCGTACTGTAAAGATATATGTCCAAATGACCACATATTTATGAAATATTTATATTGGCATGAACCTCTAAATCCCCAAGGGCAAAAGATGTACCAAAATAAATGGAAATCACTGCATGCATTTCAGTTAAATATACTGTTTTTAAGCAAAAAAAAAAAAAAAATCCATGCATGTAAATACCCACTGTCTCAGCTGGTATTTATAATTTCTTATCTCTGATTGTTTTAAACTATTTTGGTAATTACCTTGCTTGTCTAATGGCATTATAGATCCAGTTCATCAGGGACCTATGATTTAATGTTTCCTGTTTCTTTAGTTGCCTAATCAGCTCTTGTAAACACTAGATGCTTCACCCACATGTCCCCAGTGGGCCATATTTCAATGCTCGGTCTTTTTTTTTTTTTTTTTTTGAGACAGGGTCTCACTTTGTAGTTCAGGCTGGCCCTGAGCTCACTCTGTAGCCCAGGCAAGCCTCGAACTCAGCAATCCTCCTGTCTCTGCCTCCCAAGTGCTGGGATTACAGGCATGAGCCACCATGCCCAGCAATGCTGGGTCTTTGTAAAGCATTCAAATCCAGGCATGGTGGGGCACACATCTCTAATCCCAGCACTCTGAGAGGCTGAGGCAAAGGGATCACAAGTAATTTAAGCCCAGCCTAAGCAATTTAACAAGGCCTTTCTCAAAAAAATTTTAAAAAGGGCCGGAGGGTTAGCTCAGTGGTTCCGACGCCTGCCTCGCAAGCGCAAGGTCCTGAGTTCGATCCCCAGTAACCACATATAATGCTGGGTGTGGAGACACGCCCACCAACAATCAACACCGCATACCACAAGCTGGACGTGGTGGCTCACGCCTGTAATCCCAGCACTCAGAAGGCAGAGATAAGAGGATTGCTGAGTTCGTGGTGGCTTGCCTGGGCACCATAGTCAGCTCAGGGTCAGCCTGAACTACAAAGTGAGACCCTGTCTCAAAAAGCAAAAAAAAAAAAAATGCACCGGGGATGTAGGTCAGTGCAAAGTGACTGGATTCAGTCCCCAGTACTGGGGGAAAAAGAGGCAGCCAAATTCCCCTGAGAGTCCTGCATATGGTAGGATGGGGGAGAAGAGGGGTCATACCCTTGGAGTATAAGACAAGTCAAAGGACTTTTCTCTGAGTACCTGCCCATGGGAAGATCTTGCTCTCTGCCTGCAGGGGTGGCGCGAGCCTCTGAGCATCACCGTACAGCACTGTTCTGGGCCAGAGCATGCAGTGGCCACGTGCAAGGATCAAAATTCTGACAATCCCGACCAGTGGTGGTGAACCGATGGAACAAGTGTTATTGCATTTTTCTTCTAAGATGAAAGATGTTAATATATGAGTTGTATTTTTCTTAACAGATTCTTAAACTGAGATCAAAACCTCAGTATTCAAATTTTATTGCAGTGTTGGCACTTTGCAGTAAGTAAATGGGTTTTAGGTTTCAGTTTGACACTCAGTCTTTAAAAGGTTTGCCATCACTGGTCTAGGCAACAGATTCCTAGTGTGTTTATCTGCATACACAGAACAGCCACAAGCAGATCCAAAAACACGTAAGAGTGGTAGGAGACTGCCAGCACTTTTTTTTTTTGCCAAATAAAAACATTGAAATACTATCAGCAACATTTCATAAAGAGGCAGTTCAATACCAAATATGCAGGAAATACGTATTTTCAGAATAAAAGGCAGTTCTAGCTGGGTGTGGTGGTGCACACCTGATATCCCAGCATGCAGGAGGCCGAGGTAGGAGGATCGACAGGAGTTTGAGGCCAGCCTGGACTATGTAGTGAATTCAAGGTCAGCTTGAATTGCATAGCAAGATCTTATCTCAAAAAACTTAAATAAAAATAGAAAGGCAGTTGGCAACTTTATACTGAAGTATTTAAAAGATTTTACTTAAATTTGTGCAGGAAAATGAGTAAGGTTTCATAAAGTTTCAGCCTTTCTGTACTTGTCTCCTTGGTTGAAACTGGTAGACAGGGGATTTTATAATCTACCATAACAGGAAGTAAGCCCAATCTTCACTTTGGCCCAATTTGAAGACTCTACTCAAATTGCTGAAAATCTAGTGTTATAGAGAGATAGTGGCTAAAGCCGGAAACAGAACTTTTAAGTCTTCTTTAACTCTTTGGAAATACTATGAGGGCAGCTCGGTGCCTCCTCCGTGAGCCTAGAGACAGGGAGGTGGCTCAGGCTGAGTGCACCCAGAGCAGACTGGGATCTGGAGTCATGTCCAGCCCCAGCCTCTGAGGATGAGGAAAAGGGGGACAAAGGGGAATGGTGCGGATCAAGCCTCTTTCTGCCCTTCGCCCTCTGTCTGCTGCCGCAGCCGAATCACACCTCCAGGTGCCTGGGCCCAACTGGCAGCAAATATGCTTTTGACAAACAAACCCTGGAGTAATCAGGACTAGGTGCTTTCTCGTGGCCTTATGAGACCACACCCTCCTCAGCGCATGCCTGAATATATGTCTGACATGGAAGGGCACTCCAAGGAGAGTCAGAGCCAGTGGTAGGTCCGCGTCACCAGCAGCTAGGTCTTAGGGATAGGCAAGTGTCTTCCGGTGCATCTTTCATTAATTTTCTCCAGCCCAGTTGTGAGATTCTAGATGCTATAAAAAGCTACACTACATGAGCTGGATGTGATGGCCCATACCTGTAATCCCAGAACTTAGGAAGCTGAGGCAGGAGGATTGCAACAAATTCAAGGCCAGCGTGGGCTATAAGTGAGTAAAGTCAGGCCAGAATATATTGTCTGGCCAAGTCTCAAAAAACAAACAAACAAATAGGCCAGAACATATAGTGAGACCAAGTCTCAAAAACAAACAGGACTGGAGATGTAGCTCAGTGGTTCTGGCGCCTGCCTCGCAAGTGCAAGGTCCTGAGTTCAATCCCCAGTAACCACGTACAATGCTGGGCATGGAGACTCACGCCCACCAGCCATCAATACCCCATACCACGGTGCCGGGTGTGGTGGCTCACGCCTGTCATCCCAGCACTCAGGAGGTAAAGACAGGCGGATTGCTGAGTTCCAGGCTTCCCTGGGCTACATAGTGAGCTCAGGGCCAGCCTGAACTACAAAGCGAGACCCTGTCTCAAAAAAACCCCAAAAAACAACAACAAAAAAAACAACCAACCAACCAACCAAACAAACAAACCAAGAAAAAAGCAAAACAAACCTCTATATAAAACTAGCGGCTCCAAGAGCAGCAAGCCGCACCACACTCAGCCTCACAGATCTGGACCTTACGTCCAGGCACCCATGCCTGGGGATTATTTTCTCACTGAACTGGGCTCACCTTTGTATTCTGCAGGTGAGCATCACCATGAATCAGGAGAGTGTAAAGGTCACTCTGAGGAACTAGGGAAACCTCACTTCAAAAGGCTTTTAACAAAACTTTCTCGGAAACTTCCACAATGAAGTATTTAAGAGACTTTCCTGATCCTGGATGGGAGCCAAGGAGACCTTTTAAAAAATATTTGTTTAAAAAAATCCCAAAGTGAAGGAAATGTGTGCACTTCCAGCATCAGGAAGTCATTCTGAGTGATACTCTGGGTTAGATAAATGTCAGTATCAGGTGAGGGTGATGAGTAATTTTGTGATCAGATTTATATTGGCTTTTACCAGAATGATTAACACAGATGTCGATGAGTAACCCTAGCAGGAGTGTCTGATCCGCAGGTTTTGGGCCACGGCTTCCTCACAGTTCCCCCTGAGGAACAGGAAACAGTCCCCGGACATCAAGAAGACTCAGAAGCCAGGGTCAGAGACTCCTGCTTATAATCCTGCTCTGGAAAGCTGAGGGAGGAGGATTTTGAGTTTGAGCTCTGTCTGGACAACTGAGAGAATTGGCAAGGTCGTGTTTAAAAATAAACAATTAAAAAGTGGGCCGGGGATTTAGCTCAGTGGTTCTGGTGTCTGCCTCAAAAGCGCAAGGACCAGAGTTTGATCCCTGGTATCACACACCACGATGCTGGGCGTGGTAGCTCACGCCTGTAATCCCAGAACTCCCGAGGCAGAGGTAGGAGGACTGCTGTGAATTTGAGGCTAGCCTGGACTGCACAGTGAGCTCAGGGCCAGCCTGAACTACAAAGCGAGACCCTGTCTCAAAAAATATAATAAAATAAAAACTAAAAATGAGGGCTGGGTTGCAGCTCAGTGCAAAGGCGTGGAGTTCAGTCTCAGGGAGGGAGGTGCTTGGGACAGGAAGCATCTCTCTCTCTCTCTCTCCATCTTTTACCCGTTGATTTCCCCCAAGCCGGATGCAGCTCCCTAAAGTGTCCCCTGGCAGTGTGCTCACTGTAAGGTCCTGGCACAGTGTGGCCACTCAGATCCCTGGTGAATGATACACCTGTGATTAGCTAAGTAGCCTGCTTGGGTGGAAAGGGCGGTCAGGGTGCCGGGAGAGAGCTGCACTGGTGCCTTCCACAGCCTGTGTTTACAAAGAAAGAGGAGGACAGGCACAAGGAGCCACCAAAATGACCTGGCAAAGGGCATGGCGGTCACTGCACATTCCCTGCCAAGGCCACTGGGCATGCCAGGCAACGCAGGGGCAGGGTAAGGAGGGCACCGTGACCTCCTCAGTCCTTCCAGCCACAGCCTGGGGCCACATGGCCAGAGCACCGGCCATGGCGTCTGCAGCACAATGCCGCTGCCTGGCCACTCACGAGCTGCTACATGCAACCGTCCTGCTCATCCCACCTGCCCTTCTGTGCGCCCTCTTGTGCCACTCTCCACAAGAGTTCAGTCCCCTCAGCCTCCACGCCAGAGAACCGGCAGCTCCTGACACTGGCATGTGCCTCTCCCTGTCCCTGGGGGGGCAGCCACCTGCGTCTCACGCTACAACTCCGCTCCAGGTTGAAGGACAGTCCTAGACCAGATGCCACTGCCAGCTTCCTGGTGACCTCCAGGCCTTTCTCCTGGAACAAGAAGTCTTTTCTCCCTAATTGCCTACCCTGCTCCTAGAGCTTAGGTGAGCGGCGGGGTGTGGTTCATGACACAGACCAGTACGTTTGCATGTTCAACTGGACTCATCTTCCCAAAGTGGGCAGAAACGAGCTCCGACCGTCCTCAACACCCGAAAAATTGTGTAGCAAAACTCAGATGAGCCCTGAGGCACCTCTTGCCATGAGGCGTGGTGGGATTCAGGCGTGAGCCACCATGCCCGGCATTGTGGTATATGGTACCTGGGATTGAACTCAGGACCTTGCGCTTGCCAGGCAGACACTGGAACCACTGAGTTAAATCCCTGGCCCTGATGTACATTTGAAACAATGACCGATGCTGGCCAGACAGGCATGTCTGATGAGAAACAGCCCTGGGTGAGCCTGCTGGAGCCTCTGTGTGAGCCAAGCCGTAGCCTCTGGCCCTGGCAGCCGCATGCGGAGGAACTCCACAGGGATTCGGTTCTCCCACCTCAACTCCCAGGACAGGGAACGTGGATGCGAAGTTTGTCTGGCACCCACACCAGGCCAGTCTGCAGGAGCAGCTGTGCCAGAGGCCCACCAAAGCCATAGCTAGGCCCAACAGAGGTGACCCTGGGCCACCTCTTCCCTCCTGCTCATGGTGGTGAGGGTCAGCTTTCAGAGAAAGAAGGGCCCAGGGAGCAGGACTGAGTGGCGGGTGCTGGTTTTTCCTGCCGCTTCTCCCCTTTTTTCCTTGGGAGCAGATGAAAGCTGCAGTGGAGAGTCGAGCTGTGGAGGTCACCAGGCTGTCGCCATGTGCATCAGGGCCTGCCACGGACTGAGCTATGCCCACCCCACATTCAGAAAGACCAATTCTGACCCTGGCATCTCAGAATGTGGCCTCTGAGAAGGGGCCGCTGCAGATGTGAGTTAGTTGAGACGTCACGAGCCGGCGTAAGTCTCTAGAATCCTCACAGAAAGGGAAATTTGAACACAGATGTGCACAGGGAGGGCGTCGCGGAAGCAAAGGACAGACTGAGTTGCAGTGGCTAAAGGCCGGGTGCACGAAACCCACTGTGGTGTAGGCAGCGTGGCAGGAAGAGAGCTGCTCAGTGCCTGGGTCTTCGGAGAGAAGGACAGGCACAAGGGGCCACCCGTGGGACCGGCCCCAGGTGGAGCAGCTGGCACTGCACATTTCCAGCCAGGGAAGGACCTGCCTGCTGACATGGTGGCCCAGGACTTCTGGCCTCCAGGCCTGGGAGTGTGTTCAAGCCAGCTAGCTTGTGGCTGTTCGTCATGGCAGCCTGAGAGAGTAATCCAAGGCCTGGCTCAGTTTCCCCTGAGATCCAGACGGGGCCACAGAAGGAGGGGAATTCGACCAGAAGATGGAAGCACACAGAGGGCCCCAAGGAGTTCTGGGCCTGTGTCTTGTCCTGCTGTGGCAGGGAGAGGAGCCAGGGACTCCCGGCCAACAACAGCCACAGTGGTGGCGGGGGCAGGACCAGGGCATGATGACCTTCAATCAGCTCCAGTCCTACGGGCAGCTCCGTCCTTAGGCCCCTCCCCAGCTCACTCCACTTGGAAGCACTGTGAATGGAAGATGGAGGCCGTGGCGGGGCTGGACAGAACTCACCTGGAGAGACTGGCAGGAGCCATTTCACAAAGGGTGGACACTGAGGCACAGACTTCAAAGGCTCCACTGCTGGGAGGACCAGACTGGAACCCACTGTCAGTGCGTCCCTGAGCAGATTCTTCATGCGGCTCCCCACCTCCCCTCTTGGGGGACATGCTAGGATGTCCCTGAGCTCCGGCCCATGTCTCCACCCCTGCCCCCAGCCATCCTCCAGGCCCCAGGCCCCGTCTTCTCTAGAGAGGGCACGCTCAGAGGGTCCAGGGGGAGAGGAGAACAACAGAAAGCCTGGGCTCTGCACCGCAAACAAACAAGTCTGCACAGAGGGGACTGAAAGGAGGCAGTGTGCGGTGGGTGGGGGCTGTGGCGGGCGGGGGAGCCGCATAAAGGGGTGTTGTTCGAGGATGCCAGGGCTGGGCACTGAGGGATGGACAGATGGCCTTTTATCCCTCAGCCTAGCTTGTGCCTGAAAGTCCTTTCTCTGAAATGAGATGGTGGTCCAGCCGCTTGTCCAGCTGTCCCCACCCCCTGCAGGCCTGGGCTGGGGGGGCCCAGGTGTCCCAGCGGGCTCGGGAGCACAGGGCCCAGGGCAGGTGTGAGAGCAAGATGGCACCACAGCTGTCTGAGCCTTTTCTGCCCGAGCAGCTTCCTTGCTGGACACCTTTTTCGTGGATAGATCAAACTGGTGACCCCTGGGCGCAATGTCGTTGGAGTCTGACCCATGGCTACAGTGAAGCAGCCACTTCAGATGGTCTGGAATTGGCCTGGGTAGGTCCAAATTTGAAGCCAGAGCCAGAGGGGCTGAGCTCAAGCTACCCTTTTGTGGCACATCTGGAAAGTGCCAACTATGCCACAGAGCAACGAAAGCAGGCCCTCATCATGCCTTCCCTATGATCGCCACAAGGCTGGCCATTATCTGCAGGCTATGATCCTGGTGTTTGAGGAAGAAAAGAGACAGACAGGAAGTAAGTAGGAAGTCCTTGCCAGACATAACTGCTCCTGCTCAGATATGGATGGAGGGAACGGTTTGCTGTGAGCCTGGCACTGTTTCTGCTCATGAAATGAGCCTTTGGACGCCATTGCCACAGTCCTGTCACCACAAGCAAAAGTCAGTGTAGGCAGGTAATGCAGGATGCCGGAAAAGGGGGCGAGGGGTTCTTGAAAATATGGAGTCACCACCCAGGACTCACCAGGGCCCTGAAAGTTTTTGAGCTATTGTCTTGATTCTCTCCTACCATGCACCATCTGAAGCCACAAGTATCCTTGTTTCTGGCCTCTGCCCCTCCACATTAGGGTGAGATTTCCAGGAACAAGGGCCAGAGTGGGCATGCAGGGTTCCTGATGCATGTTTACCCTGGGGCGCTGGTGGTGGGGCATGAGAACCCTCCTCCATGGGACATGAACCGATGGCTTGGTGAGGGTGAACAAGGGTATGTGCCCTCTGGGTTCTTGTGGTGGCTCACACCTGTAATCCCAGCACTCACTTGGGAGGCAGAGGCAAGAGGATTGCTGTGAGTTCGAGGCTTGCCTGGGCTATCCAGAGAGCTCAGGGCCAGCCTGAACTACAAAGTGACACCCTGTCTCAAAAATGAAAAACAAAACAAAACAAAACCCAACCAACCAAACAAAAACCCTGTTCTTATAGCCATGGAAGAAGGGAAGGACCTGAGTTTCAGCTCTGATGGCATCACAACAGCCCCAGGGCTTGAGTTCCTCCAGCATGAGACTTAGAGCTCAGAGGGGAGCTGAGCACTGACCTGACTTGCAGCAATAAAAAAAAATCTAGGCTCAACCAAACAATATTAAAGTCTCTTCTGTTTTGTCTTGTTTTTTTGTTTTTTTTTGAGACAGGGTCTCGCTTTGTAGTTCAGGCTGGTCCTGAGCTCACTATGTAGCCTAGGCAAGCCTTGAACTCAGCAATCCTCTTGCCTCTGCCTCCCAAATGCTGGTATTACAGGCATGAGTCACCATGCCTGGCGCTGTGGTATGTGGGACTGATTGCTGGTGGGCATGAGGCACCATGCCTGGTATTGCTGTATGTGGTTACCGGGATCAAACCAGGGACCTTGCGCTTGCTAGGCAGGCACTAGAACCACTGAGCTAAATCTCTAGCTCTGTACTGTATTTTTAAAAAGAAAAAGAAGCCATTGGTTGACAGATAACTTTCTAACTTACAATTCTAACTTACAATTCTAGAATATTACTAAATTTGTTTTTTGTTTTTTGTTTTTCTTTTTGAGACAGGGTCTCGCGTTGTAGTTCAGGCTGGCCCTGAGCTCACTATGGTGCCCAGGCAAGCCGCCACAAACTAAGCAATCCTCCTGTCTCTGCCTCCCGACTAAATTTGTTTTTTATAGTCGTGATTTAAGAAAAGTAACTGTTTTTTTCATTGTTTACAAAGTGACAAATGATGGCATTAGTCACTCAACTTTTATTTAAAAAATACTAAACCCCTCAAACAACAACAGAACAAGGAAGCGGTCTACTTTGTATCTAACTCTACTTCTTTTTTTTTTTTTATTAGACATCTGAACTCAGGACCTTGCACTTGCTTGCACAGCAGGTCCAGTGCCACTGAGCTAACTTCTCAGCCCCACTACTACTCAAACTGATCTTCCTGCCTCAGCTTCCCAGAGTATTAGGATTACAGGCACGAGCCACCACCCCTGGATCCTAACTGAGACAATTTCAGTGCTCCCCGCCCAGCACCTCAGGGTGTGGATGACGAGTGAGTTTGGCTAGCCTGTCCTGTGGCGTGGCAAGTGTTACAGAACGCCACTCTGCTGTGGCTCAAGCCAACGTCCTCTTTTCCCTTCTCATTTAAGTGGACAACTTCCAGACCCACTGTGCATTTCTGAAGCTGGCCAGATGCGTCGACCCCAGAGGGAACTGGTCTTGTGGATGGTCAGTGCCATCCGACTTGGCCACTAACCAGCTTTTGGCCAGGCATGGTGGCCTGAGGGACATTGCTGACCACACACTCCAGTATCAAACAGAGACAGTGAGATGGAGCCACTGAGAATGACGTGAGCCCCCACCCTGCAACACAGTCACCCCTAATCCAGAGACCATTATCCCAGAGTGACATCTGGGGCCTGGACCACAGCTCCAGTTAGAACTTTCTGCCCTGATGAAAATGTTCTGTGTTTGTGCTGATCCACGTGTGTCTCCTGAACCCTGGTGGTGCAGCTAGCATGCCTGTGGAGGTGACTTTTTAATGAGGCTCAATTAAATGTAAATAGCCACACGTGGCTCGTGGCCACCACACTGGACAGCGAATCTCTAACTCAGCTTTCCAGCTCCTATTTGGAATCCCAGCCCGATGCTCCTTAGGCATCTCCACTGGTCAGGAGCCCAGTGAACTCAGGTCACCCACCCCAAACCCAGGTTCCACCCCCTATATTATTTTCATAGATCAAACCTGCTGCACAAATCTTGGTGGCACTCTCGACTCTGCCTCCTACAGTGTCAGCGTCTAATCACCAAGGCACTCGGGTGCAGGGCAGTTCCAAGTTCTCTCTATCCTCAGGGCTCAGCCCGGCTGCCCCACCCAGTCACCTTCACCCTGATGGCCCTCACTATTCTACGCCGGAGCCCCTCTGTGTGCCCTCCACGTAACAGGAGGAGCTCGTAACACAGACCGATGCCTTCAGTCTTCTGCCTGTGACCTTCCAGTGGCTGCTTCTGTTCTCAATAGTCTCAACTCTTGACTGTGACTCCAAGCCTCACCAGGGCCCCACTCGATTTACCTCCTCCCTCATCTCCCCTCTCTCACCTTACTCAGCAATACCAGCACCCCTTTTAGTCAGACCTCAGACCCTTTGCACTTGCTACTTCTGCCTGGATGATTTTTACCCAGTTCTTACAACAGCTCCTTTCCAGCCATCAAAAATAGCCACTGCTGAGAGAGGCCTACCTGGGACACTTGTCTGACACTACGGTGGCCACTCTGTCTCGGCCCCCTGCTCTGAAGCATCTTACTCATTCCACTGTTTTGCCATTCAGCATGCACACCAAGCATTTATGTTCTATTGTGGCGCTGGGCGCCACCCATACCTGCTGTGTCTGTCTCCTTGCCCTGGAAGGTGAGTGCTGTGCTGGTAAAAGCCAGTTGGTTTCATCCCTAGCAACAAGCTGAGTGCCAGGCTCACAGGCAATGCCCAGTAGGTCTGTGGTTGCAGGAGGAAGGAGTGGGGGAGGGGAGGCACCCCTGAGAGCCCCCAAGGCCATGTGGGGCCACGGCAGCCTTGTCTGTGGTCCCTGACCAGGATGTGTGGCTCAGGGCCAGGCGGCACCTGTCAGAGCACTGACGGGTGGGCAGCAAGGCTGAGGAGACCCCAGGGCCCGTCCCATTCTCCAGCCCACCTGGGCTGGGGTCTTGCCTGGCTAGGCCAAGGACACAGGGAATAGGTTTTTAAAATACCCGTTCCTACGCTTCCCTTAGCAGAAGCCGGGGCTGAAACATGGTCTGTTTTGGTTCAGTCTCCACGTTCAGCCGTATGGGTCTCACCCACTCTCTTCGGGGCCACACCCAGCCTGGTACAACAAGTCTCTGTGAGGTGCCACAGTCACTAAGACCAAGGGCAGGCTGTGGCGTGGCCCCTGGGCTCTGGACTGAGGCTCCCTGCTCTGCCTGGGCTGCTACGACAGCCCTGATCCAAGCCCCTGCTGCAAGCCTGGAGTGTGATGCTCTCACAGCCCGCCGCACCTGCTCCTCCATTCACGGACTCCCGCCCTGCTCTGCGCTCGGCCCTCTGAGACAGAGCAGCTCGCCACTGTCACAGGGCTCCTGAGTCACACGGGCACTGGTTAAGAACACAGAGGTCTCCCCAGGGATTTAGCTCAAGTGCTCTTGCACCTGCCTTGGAAGCACAAGGGCCTGAGTTCAATTCCTGATACTTCTGAAAAAAAAAAAAAAAAAAAAAAAAACACAGAGGTCTGGGCTTCGCTGCCAGAGACTGATTTTGTAGACTGGGACAGCAGCTCGTCACCTTGTGCTGAGTCATTCTTCAGTTACACTTTCTTTTTTCCACAAGTGAAGCATTAGTCTTTGCATGAACCTTCACCATTGGAACCTGGATTGTAGTTGGAGTCATTTTCTGAAGCAGGTGCAGTGCTCCAGCCAGACCCTGCCCACACCCAGCTAAGTTGCTCTAGTGGCTGCCTGTTCAGTGCTACCTGTCCTGAGAGGGATTTCGCTGCCCTGAACTCATGGTCACTTAGGACTTGTGGATGGGGGTGACTTTAGTTGGAAATGGTGTTTCTGATGTCACCTAGTGGAGATGAGTGATGCTGGAGTGGGTTGGGCTCCACTGTGTTTGGGGGTGTTCTCCTGAGAAGAGGGAAATTGGGGGACACAGGCACAGAGGCACACAGAAGGGTACCCTGAAGGGCAGGCAGAGACCAAAGGCCCGTAAGCCACAGGACTCCATGGAAATGCCTTGCTTTGCTGCGTATAAGCATTCGGGTGCTTTTATTTTATTTTTCCACTACTGGGTTAAAATATACCTGTGAGTGACTCCCCCACATAACTACTTAGTATTTCTTCCAACATTTGAAAAATGCTGGCTATGAATGGGTGCATTCCTTCTACTAGATTTTACTGTTCACATCCTATTATTTCCTCTTAAAGCACTTTCCTCTTATTACCTCTAAAAGCTTGGTGTATACCAATAAGTAACTCTTTTTATTTTTTATGCGGTACCAGGGATTGAACTCAGGCCCTAGTGCATCCAAGGTAGGCACAGTACCACTTGAGCTAAATCCCCAGCCCATTCTTTTGGTTTTTATGGTGTCATTTTTAATTTTAATAAAATAGATGATTCCATATTATATAGAAAGTCCATCTACTCATTGCTGATAAAATTTTTAGAAATAACTTTTATAAAAAGCTTAGTATTCCAGCACTTGGGAGGCAGAGACAGGCGGATTGCTGAGTTTGAGGCTTGCCTGGGCTACATAGTGAGCTCAGGGCCAGCCTGAACTACAAAGTGAGACCCTGTCTCAAAAAAAAACAAAAACAAACAAACAAAAAATGCTTAGTATTTGGGAACAGACATTTAGCTCAGTGGTTTCTGCACCTACCTAGCCAGCACAAGGTCCTGAGTTCGATCTCAGGTAACCACATACAACAGTACTGGGCGTGGTGACTCATGCCTGTAATCCCAGCACTCAGGAGGCAGAGGCAGGAGGACTGCTGAGTTTCGGGGCTTGCCTGGGCTACATAGTGAGCTCAGGGCCAGCCTGAACTACAAAGTGAGACCCTGTCTCAAAAAGAAAAAAAAGCTTAGAATTTGATTATCATTAATTCATTATAATGTGAGTTCTACGGGGACAGAATTCCCATTATGATCCTATTCTTTTAATTTTGTGAGACTTGAAAAATACAGAAAAATACAAAAAATAAAACAAGATATCCATATACCATGATGCAGAATTAGTATCGTCAAATATTTACCTGCAGTTTTGTTTGTTTTTTTCTTGTTGTTTTTGCTTGTTTTGTTTTTGAGACAGGGTCTCACTTTGTAATTCAGGCTGGCTGTGAGCTCACTATGTAGCCCAGGCTGGCCTCGAACTCACAGCAATCCTCCTGTCTCTGCCTCCTCAGGGCTGGAATTATGGGCGTGAGTCACCATGCCTGGCATTGTGGTATGTGGTACCAGGGATCGAATTTGGAACCTTGCACTTGTAAGCCAGACACTGAAACCACTGAGCTAAACCCTGTCCCTTGCTTGTAGTTTTTAAGAGAAATGGATATTTATATAAAAAGATTAAGTCCACCCACCCCCACCCTCCTATGCATTCCTTTCCTTTCTCCACTCTTCACAGGCCACCATCAAGAGTTTGGTCTGCACCCTTTCAATACCAACAAATAACTCTTGCAATTATAAGCCCACTGCTTTAGGAGTGATAAGAGAATTGATGGTAGATTTATCTCCTCTTTTCCCACTGGGTATAATTTTCATATAGCAAAAATTGTACTAACTTTAAAGATGTAGTTTGATATGTTTTGCTTTGTTAGGTTTTTTGTTTTCGTTTTTTTTAGACAGGGTCCCGCTTTATAGTTCAGGCTGGCCCTGAGCTCACTATCTAGTCCAGGCTAGCCTTGAACTCAGCAATCCTCCTGCTTCTGTCTCTCAAATCCTAGGATTACAGGTGTGAGCCACGATGCCCAGTTTGATATGTTTTGATAGCTAATGCCTCCTTGTAGCCAACGCCCAAAGCAAGTTATAGAATATTTTCATCATCTTCAAAAGTCCCAAGAAGCTTTTTTAAATTTTGAGATAGGGTTTCCCTAAGTTTCCCAGGCTGGCCCTGTGAACTTGTGATCTTCCTGCCTCAGCCTCCTGAGTACTTGGGAATACTGTATAGGCACACACCATCATGCTTGACCCCAGACATCTTTTTTTTTTGAGACAGGGTCTTGCTTTGTAGTTCAGGCTGGCCCTGAGCTCACTATATAGCCCAGGCAAGCCTCGAACTCAGCACTCCTCCTGTCTCTGCCTCCTGAGTGCTGGGATTACAGGCGTGAGCCACCACACCCGGCACCCAGACATCTATTTTTAATAAGCTCTTCATAGACTTCTAATGAAAAGAACAGGAAGGAGGGAGGTGAATACATTCCTAGATCCCTTGGCCAGAGGGACAGCAAGTTTGAGATTTCCGGGGCTTTCCAAGAGAGGTGCCAGGCCCACTGCCAAAGAGCCTGTTGCTTCCTGGTCTCCAGCTCTCAGGCCATCCATGTGCATGTAGAGCTTAGTCTGCAGGCTTCTCCGCCAATCACAGGCTGTGAGAATAGGAGCTCAGGCTAGAGCAGAAAAGGCAGGCAGGGCCCACAGGGAGCGCAAGGCCTAGGGTGCTTCCACATTCTCCTCATGCCCACCCCCAAATTCCAGGCTGGAATTGCCCCCATTCCATGACCACTTGGATGGTCCCACTTTTTGTTTGTTGTTGCTTTTTTGGGAGATGGGGATTGACACATAGTCTCGCTATGTCACTCAAGTTGTCCTGAACTCACTATGTAGCCCAGGCTAGCCTCAGA